>CAUYLG010012285.1:0-51857 GCA_963573385.1 Cacajao melanocephalus | reverse complement strand
TAATACCCATTTTTAGACTGCATTCTAGCCTGGGCAGTAGAACAAGAATCCTGTTCTCTCTCCCTCTTTTCCTTCCTCTTTCTTTCTCTCATACAGTCTTTTTTTTTTCTTTCTTTCACTCTCACTTTCTTTCCTCTCTTTCTTTCTTTCAAAAAATTAAAAAAAAAAAAAAAAAAAAAAAAAAAAAAAAATAAAAATTTTCCTCCAGTGAAGATGGCTCAGATTCTGTCCCTTGAACCATGTAGAATTTGCTTGTTCTTTTCTTTTTTTAAAAAAACAAAACAATCCTTTTGTCTTCCCCCAAGCTTTCTCTTTTCCAAAAAAGCTGCCCTTAGTTCTTCATCTGGTCTTCATGGGACAGTTTCAATTCTCCTCCCTATGCCTGTTTTCTTTCTTAACATGCCTGAAATGAATATATCATATCCTATGTGGTCTGCTGAGCCAGCTCTCCATTCTCTTTTTTCAGGTAACAGGTTCTGCTCCACCCTACATTCTACACAGCCACTGGCCACAAGATTGATCACATGACCAAATCCTAGCCAACCACATTGTCCCATCTCCCTGACAATAGTGATTGGGTCAAAGGTTTTTAAATGACTACAGCATGGCCAATCAGAGCTCTTCTCAAGAACTTCTATCTAAATATTAGGTGAAAGGAAGTTTACTCTTTCAGCTGAAACAGCTAAACCACAACATTTTAGTGGTCGTGCTTTCTCCCAGTAGTGAAGGCCTGTATCAAATAGGAAAGAATAAGGCCAACATACAAAGAGAAGCAGTGATAAACAGAAATGAGAGACTGAAAACAAACAGAGACTGAATGGCTCTGAAATCCTGGTTCCCATTCCTAAAACTCGGGAATAAGCAATTTTTTTTTTCAGGAAGGTAGATTATCTGAGAACTCTTCTTAACAGTGTGAGCCAAAAAAATACCTTTCTTGCATGTGAAGTTTCTGTCGTTAACAAAGGAAAGAATCCTGATAGATGAATCTCACATTGAGGTGTGATGCCTGGGAAATGAAAATACTGTAGGGCAAGCATGCCACCTCCCTCCAGCTACTTTTATTCTACAGTATGACAAAATATCTTTTAATTTTTTAGTAGCCATGTCAGCACTACTGACTCTTATTGAGTTTAACGTATCAAATCATCATGAATTTCATATTTAATCTGACTTACTAATAAGATTAGATTGAGAGTCTAATTCTGTAATTCAACTTTTTTTCTCCAGCTGCATGTAATTTTCAAATTAAAGCTTCCTGTCTATAGCTTTGTGACCTTGAGCAAATCTCTAAATATCTTTAATGTAAAATTTGAAGAATGTCTGTCTTATGGGTAACTGTGAGAATAAGATTTATGTCAAGCAATGTGCTTAATGCCTAGTACATAGCAGATGCTCAAAAGTGGTAGTGGTGATTTTTAAAAAGAAAGGAGCTAAAGGAAGCTGTCTTTGGAAAACAGTAAAAAACTGTGCTCTAAGATTTAATCAGTTCATTAATTAGAATCATGAATATGGTTGTTTAGGCCCTTGCAGATACACTTCCCTACTTGTCATTCAGGTTATCTTCCTTTTGTGACTGTGACAAATACCTGGCTAAATCCAGATGGATGTAATCCACCTTTTTCAAATTCTCATTCAAGGGAGAATGAAGTCAGTCTGACCTGACTCATTCTTCTTAAACTCATTGTGCTGATTTCTGCTTCCATTTCCAAGTGCTCATAAACTGTTTCTTTAATAGTCTGTTATTCAATTGTGCTTAACATTTATTTCAAACTTGCAAATCACAAGTCATAAAGTTTGTGTATGGCTAATTGCAATCCGTTTTAAAAAGAACTACCACTATATCTGTAGCCTTGTAGCACCAAACCCATTTTATGGTGTTTCCAGACCACTGAAAACAGAATAGCAGTTTCAAACACAAGCCTTTAGTAGCCTGAAATGTCACTTCATTGAACTCTGCTGGGCACTTTTCTATAATTCATTCGACTACCCCTAATGGGAAGTTGTTTTTATTGATAATGTTCATTATACTTCTTAGTCCTAAAGTCATTCTAACACCAACAAATTAGATATATACATACATAAATATATATGTAAATATATACAATGTTATAAGTTAATAAGATATAAAATATATCACATAGTACCAACATTTTAAGTTTCCTTTATTACCCATGCTCTGAAAATTGATGTACATGCATCTGAGGCTATAAATGTTATTTGCTGCTATCTCCCAATTGGTTTCATGTGTGAATCACTGGGCACCACCTACACTTCAGTCTCATATCAGGCCTTTAGCTCTCCCTAATAGCAATCAGTTTCATAGGCCTGTCTCTGTTTTTTATTTTCTTTCCCTTCCACACTGAATTTAATAATTTGTGCCAGATAGAGTTTAAACAAATTAATTGTCCTGCTCTTATGCAAATCACTCTAACTTAGCTTGTTGATGCTTTACCTTTCGGGCATTTAAATTCATACAAGGTAAGGTATAGTTAATTATTATACATAGTTATTTTCATTCAACACAATAATTATTCATCTTCCTTGGTAGTTCCTAATTTATTAATATTCCTTATGAACTATTGTTTTCAAACTTCTTTGGGCTTTTCCTTGTTGAATCACAAAATTCTGCCATATGTAGCTTGAACTCAACAAGCCTTATTACATTAGAGGGAAAAACACATTGCCAGTCTCTCTCTATCAAGGCTAGGTACTTCAGATATATATATTTTTAAAAATCTAAGATTTAATTGTTCAGGAAACTTTAATTAAACACACATTTGAAAGCCACTTTGGAAAAAATAAACTTATCACCCAAGAAAGCCAATTTTAAAGTTATAAAAAGAATTAGAATGACTTTCTCCTGATATTAGACTGTGTGCTTTTTCCCCCTGCCATCTCAGGTGACCTGCGGTTCAGGATAATTGCAGTTGCCCCTCATTATTATCCTCTTTGTGTCTTATATTTAGCCTCTGTGCTTGCTCATCTCTATCTACCCCTCCCCAACCCAGCTTAGAGGTGGGTGAAGATGAAATCCTATTCATTGTCATTGTTTGGAGGTCTGGAATATATCCATGCTCTTTTTTGTTTAGTTTTCATATAGTTTATCTAAAGCATCAAATACAACACACAGAGTATCAACCTGTAGAACTTACCTGCAAGTTAACTAGAGAAGAGAAAAAGAAAAAGAGATGTGTTATCTAGGTCTGTTTTTTTCCTTTCTGAAAATCTGGATTGAGTTTTTTGAGTGAAAGTGAATAAAAATACTAGGAAAGATGGTGTTTAATTTTTACCTCTTTTTCCCCAGATAGTCTTTTCTGAATTCAGTTTTCTCTCCTAAAGTTGAATCTTTTTTTTTTTACCATTAGTAGTAAACAAATACTCTGGGTTCCTTCACAACTCTTAACCCATTTTCTGGTTATAGCATCCTGATATTCCTTTGGGAAAGTACCGTTTTTCCATTCTCTCAGTCTGTAGGATTCAGATGTACCTAAGACAGAGAAATGGCTTCCCTTTGGCCATGGAGAGTAGTATAAGAATGAACGCTTGACCCAGGTTGGTCTATTTAGAGCCTGGTACTGAGGGCTTCTGATAGATGGAATGGGGCAGAAGCATTCTTTTTCATGCAGTTGCTGAGAACATATGATGAAATACTGGAGACTTTGACATCCATTCTGCCAGCAACGGGAAGCATACAGTCTATAAAGGAAGCGTATGTAGACTAAGGCACAGCCAAGAACCGAAAAGAGCAAGTCTCAATACTGGTGACAACTTTGGAGAACATGTATTCCGTTGTTCCCAAAATCAATCATTGCTAAGAAATTTTAGCTACATAACACATTAAAGCCTGTTTTTGCCCAAATCTGTGGAGATGGAAAGTTTCCTATGTTTCACAAATGAAAGAGTCCTGCCTGAAACATCGTTTCCCTCCAAAAACATCTCTTAAATTCACTCGGCACTGAAAAGCATATCATTTAACTACCATCTGTTCTACATTGTTAAAAAAAATATACTTCAGACTTGTCTTTCTCTATTGCCTCTTCTCATTGACCTTACACTCACATCATATTATTAATTTATTTATTATTTTACTGCATTCCCTAGATCCTGAAAAGTTATTGTCATGATAGTAGGCACTTTTCTACATTTCCGTATTTCTTGTATAGAAATTTTCATCCATACTGTCTGTAGCTCATTATGTATTTACTAGGATTTATTTGTATTGATTAGTTAGACATATCCTTTTCTTTTTAGTTGCATAAATTTAAAGTCTACAAGTACAGTTTTGACACATGGGTATATTGTGTAGTGGTGAAGTTGGGCTTTTATTGTAACCATCAGCCAAATACTGCATATTGTGCCCGTTAAGTAACTTCTCATCTCTCCACTCTTGCTACCTTCCTACACTTCTGAGTCTCCAGTGTCTATTATTCCATACTCTTCGTCCACCTTGTTTTGCTCCCACATATAAATGAGAACATGCGGTATTTGACTTTGTTTCTAAATTGTATCATTTAATATAATGGCTTTCGGTTCCATCCATGTTGCTACGAAAGAAGTAATTTAACAGATACATGTGAAATCTGGTCATTAATTCTTACCATTATGCTTACTGAAAAGATAAACGCCTGGTAAGCTGAGACTGGTATTATAATGAATGTCTTCACTATGAGTGAGAGAGACTTTAGACGCACAGTGCCCTAAATATCAAGAGATGGATCTTCCTCACCTGCTAAGACCTTAAAATTTGTATTTTGTCCAAAATTAAATTTTAGCCTACTAAAAGGATAACAATTTGATATGTGTTTTGAACTTTAAATCTCATTGTGTATCCAGTTGCATGTTAATTATTGTTAATAGTTACTTTAGTCTAATCAAGTAGAATAAAGGGGTCTCTATATTATTAGTTAGTAGAATAAAGGGATCTATATATTTTTAAAAACTTTTAATATTTCTTCTCTTTGTTTTTGAGGTAGAAACCCAGAACACTTTCTCTCACACTTCCCTTGGGATGTACTCTTTTTCTCTCCTTTCCTCTTTTTCTTCTTCCTCCTCCTTTTTGTTTCTTAACCTGACTAAGGAGGTACTTCCCTCCAAAAAGCCTTCCTTAAATGTGCATTGTATATGAAAGGAAAAAGCAAGTTCCTTTAAAAAACAAATGGTGAAAATAGCAGTATTTTTCCTCTTTGCATTTTAAATTCTGCGTAATTTGGATCTCAATGAGCTGCTATCATATACAAACAGCCTGGACCCTTGAGACATTCTAAAACAAAGAAAATTTGCTCACATTATGATTGTTAATGGATGATTTAGTGTATGACAAGGATTCTTTACAATGCATTGAAGATAATTATAATTGACGACACAAAGCAAAGCCTGCTTCAGCTAGAAAATTCTTCAGAGGCACATGTTATTTTTATGGGTCTCCTCGGGAAGGGGCAGAGCATGTCAATAATTAACATTTGCTGTTAAAATATGAAATAATCAAATAATATCAACCTTCAGGGAAACATGTTTAACTGCTTAATCAAATTTCACTTTAAACATTTTCCCTCAAAGCAAGAATGTATCATTTTTAATATCCAGAGGCAGTTTGTAAAGTTGGTTAATGGGTAAGGAAATGTTAAGAGAACCACGTTTTTTAAAGAATAAGTCATATTTTCATTATATGTAAATTATGACAGCAAATTAAGTCCAGAAAACATATACATGAAAGGAATAAGAAGAAAAAATAGTTGAGATGAATAGACTGAAAAGCGAAATCAAAGTGTGGCAAAAGATATTGATTTAGTGGTATGAAATGTAGTCCCTTGTGGGAAGGAAGAGTTTAGATTGAAATCTAGAGAAAAAGGAAACGTAGGAATATATTGTATTTCTCGTCAACCTGTGCAAAAGATACTGTGATGAGCCATACTGATCCTCCCTACAGGACTGCAGGAATTGTGCCCCCAGCTGGCAGCTCTTACCTGTGAATCCTCTCTAGAAATTGCCTAGGCTAAAAAGGCTCTCCTCAACCTCAAGGTAGTAACAGCCTGTATGCCATCATAAGTTGACTGGAATCTAAAGGCTCAGACCCCTTGATTCAATGCAGGCTGAGTCTGGAGGACTGCCCTAGTTTCCCTGTGGGGACAGCTGTGGCGTCTGTCAAGACTGGATCAAGTTCTATCTGCCCCTTTCTGCTTCCTTCCTGTCTCTTCCGCTCCACGGGTACCGATGCTGAAAGTGTCCCTAAATAAATGTTTCCTCAAACTCTACCTCAAGGTCCACTTCCTAGAGAACTCAGCTTGTAACAACCTGTGAAATTATTCCTTTGGTTGCTAATCGTTATTGTATAAATTTTGTTAGGGACCATGTATGTGTACTGTGCACAGATTATGTAATTTGATCTTCCCAACCCACAAGGGATGTACTATTATTGTCCACAGTTTTCAGCTAAGGAAACTGAAGTATAGTGAGGTTAAATTATTTGTTCTAGGTCTGTGGGTGAGAAAAGTTGCAGTCCGGAGCTGGAGTCTGCCACACTTTCCAGGGGACTCTGCAGGGAGAGCCAGTTCCTAACAAGGAGCTAATGAGAAAGTTTTAGGAGTGTTGACCCTACAGCAGGGAAGAGTCAACATTCAGGAGGAAATGTAGAGTCAAATTTAAATAGGTGCTTGTAACTCTCTTTGAATTAAAAAAAAATTTAAGAAGGGCAAAAGTTGAATAATAATAAAAAGATCTAATTCAGTCTGAAATTGTTAGATTTTAGTTATTAAATCTTGAAATATAGTTTTATTCTGAGGCTGCTTCAGGTGATGACTTTTAATAGAAATATTAATTCCTGATATAAAAATGTAGCCTTTTTAATTATAAAATTTAAGGTTTGAGTTAGCATCTAATCTAAAATAACTCAGAAATGTTATTACTTAGTTTAACTCAGTTTTATCTTCTGCTAGAGAAGTATTTCTTTTTTAAAAAAATAAAGTTTCCTTAATGTATCCTTCTAAATATAATGTGTAATTATGATTAAAAACAAATGGAAATATAAAGTCTCGGAAAATGTAAATTTTGTTATACTTTTTTTTTGAAGCTTAGTGTGATCATACTAGAGTTTTATATTCTTTTTAAACTTAATAATGGAGATATATTTTTATGAACACTTAATATATATTTCAATGGCTGCACAATGCCATCTTAGGAAAATGTACTCTCAGTTTGAATGATGAAAGGGACCTTAAAGTCAGGGGTCACTTAGGGAATGTCAACTGGCTCTGTGGATCCAATCTACCCAAAACAACAATACTTGATGGAGTCACAGTATTGTCAAGAAATGAAATTATTTTGCAATGAAACATGTACATGAGAAAGCTGAGTGTGACTTCTGAGCATGGATTCTGAGCTACTGTTGTCAAATATATGATGTCATAGTGTCTCATGGTACTTATCTTCATTTAAGAATATTTTTTCTCAACAGACCAGATTTGAGTGTTTTCAACCAAGAAGTATTTGTATCATTTCCATGCTTGAAACTCCTGGATGATTTCCCATCATTCTTAGATTAAAATCTAACATCTCTTGAGATATTGAGAGGACCTAACCATGGTTTGACTTAGAATTTTTTAAGTTTATGATGCTGTGAGAGCAACTGTAATTCAGTACAATATTGAGTACATTGCATGAAATATTCAATGCTTTATAAAATAGGCTTTGTGCTAGATGGTTTAGCCACACTGTAGGCTGATATTACTATTCTGAGCAACTTTATGATAGGCTAGGCCAAGCTATGATGTTCTGTAGGTTAGGTATATTAAATGCATTTTCAATTTATGGTAAGTTGATTGGGATGTAAGTCCATCAAAAGTTGAGGAGCATCTGTAATTTTGTTCCTATCCACCTCTTCTGTCTCATTTTCTACCACTTCTACCTTGCTCCAAATGGTCTACGTGTTGCGCTTGTTTTCAATTCCTGGAACTCACCAACTCCCTTGCAACATAAAGGTCTCAGAAGATGCCATTCCCTTGACCAATCTCTCTACCCTGTTTGTCATATTAACTCCCATTTATCATTCATGGTTCCTTTGATATGTCATTATTTTCAGAAAGCCCTCTCTGAAACACAGACTAGTTAAAGTTAGCTAATATAAAAACTCTCTTAGGACCCAAGTATCTTTGGGGGCACTTGTGATGGCTGTACTCAAACAGTGACGTGCACAGTTTTCTATGGAGCAAGTATACACATCAAATGAAGTACATACATGAAGACTGAGTAAGGAAGCCATATGTGATGAGCTGCATGAGGACAAGGAACATATCCGTCTCTTTCTAAGATCTGGATATGCCTTACAGTGTTCTCCAGCACATGAATCCTTGGCTTTCTCAAAAATCTTTGGACAGTTAAATTTAATTACTGTTTTTCTAGTGTATATACTGCTGTAATGATCATACACTTACAAAACAAACACTTGTATTTTCTAGTTGGGTTTATTTCCTAGCATAGACCAAGGAAATACTTATAAAAGTTGAATCCCTTTCTGGGCCAGAATTTTTTATAAAATAGTAAAATTGTGTGATAATGAATATTTAATTTAAAAATATTTGAATTTCTTTGAGCTCTCACTTTATTGTGAAGACTTATGTATAAGTAAAAACATTACCAACCTAGGAAGTAAGGGTGGCTAGCCAAGTTTGATTTTCTTCAGTCTTTCAGGAAATGGCAAAATGTTCAACCTTTTGAGAGAACTTAACTTTATGTTCCTGTTTTCAGTGCTGACACTGCTAAGAATGAATCATTAAATGTGAGAGGAAGGTTAAAGAAAAAGTGTTTAACAAACTGTACTTTTCCAGTGCTACATTTAGAAAAAAATATTTTTTGAATATTGAATATATTTCAATAGCCGGGATATAATGACCATATATGTACACATGCCTATCAGTTTTTGGAATTTATTTATAAAACCTTTTTTTTTTCTTTTTAATGTTTAAGAAAGGACAGGTACAGATTTGTTACATGGGTAAATTGTGTGTTGCTGGGGCTTGGTGTACAAATAATTTTATCACCCAGGTAATGAGCATAGTACCTACCTGATAGGTAGTTTGTTGACCCTCACCCTGCTCCCGCCCACCGCCCTCAACTACTTGACCCAGTGTCAAGTAGACTCAGTGTCTGTTGTTCCCCCTGTGTGTCCATGTGTATTCGATATTTAGCTACCATTTGTAAGTGGGAACTTATGATATTTGGTTTTCTGTTCCTACATTAATTCATCAAGGACAGTGATCTGCAGCTGCATCCATGGTGCTACAAAAGACATTATTTTATTCTTTTTTTTTAATGGCTGCATAGGATTCCATGGTATATACATGTACCACTTTTTTTTTATCCAGTCCACTGTGGATGGGCCCCTAGGTTGATTCCATGTCTTTGCTATTGTGAATACTGCTGTAATGAACATACAATTGCATGAGTCTTTATGGTAGAATGATTTCTTTTCTTTTGAGTATATACCCAGTAATGGGATTTGCTGGGTTGAATGGTGATTCTGTTTTAAGTTCTTTAAGAAATCTCTAAACTGCTTTCTACACTAGCTGAACTAATTTACATTCCCACCAGCAGTGTGTAAGCATCCCCTTTTCTTGGTAACCTCACCAACATCTGTTATTTCTTGACATTTTAATAATAGCCATTCTGACTGGTATGAGATGGTATCTCATTGTGGTTTTAATTTGCATTTTTCTGATGGTTAATGACGTTTAGCATTTCTTCATATGCTTGTTGTCTATGTGTATGTCTTCTTTTTTTTTTGTTTTATTATTTTTTTCCTTCGCTGTGTTCAAGTTTCATGTCTGCAGTGTATCTTCTTTTCAGAAATATCTGTTCATGTTCTTTGCCCATTTTTTAGTTAGTTTGTTTGCTTTTAGCTTGTTCATTTCTTTGTAGATTCTGTATATTAGAACTTTGTCAGAAGCAAAGCTTACAAATATTTTCTCCCATTCCATAGGGTGTTTGTTTACTCTGTTGAAAACTTCTTTTGCTCTGATGAAACTCTTTAGTTTAATTGTCAAATTTTGGTTTTGTTTCAATTGCTTTTTGAAACTTTGTAATAAAATCCTTGCCATGGACAATGCCTAGAATGTTATTTCCTAGATTTTCTTCTAGGGTGTTTGAGGAGTTAGGTCTTATTTTTAAGTCTTTAATCATCTTGAGCTAGTTTTTGCATATGGTGAACTGAAGGAGTGCAGTTTCAGTTTTCTACATGTGGCTAGCCAGTTATTCCAGCAACATTTATTGAATAGAGAGTCTTTTCCCTGTTGTATAAAAAATGCTTACAGAAACAAATTTTGGTGACTGAAATGAATTATTGAGAGGGTGGAAAAGATGTTTCTTTGTTAGTTAAAGAATTAGAAATTTCTAATAAAGTGAAATAATGAAGTTCATTATATAACTCAACAAGAGGATTCAAACTCATAAAAGAGTGGAACTACTTCATCTCTCTTATAAATTCATGAGCTTTGGTTGTGTGAAATAATAACCTTAATTATAAAGAATTCAACTAAAAGAGGCATTCAATTATTCAGTATATGTTCTGAGAATTCCATTTTGGAGAAAAAGAATGCAAAGACCATCCAATTAAAAATTATGTATATACAGTTCATGTTGTTGACAAATAGTTTAAGCCTTGGATATGGATTCCTATTTGTATATTTTATGCTAGACAATGATAAATAACACTTGGGGCAGTTTATTGTTTCAATAAATATATTTGAGTGTCTAAGATGTGTCAAGTTCTGGGATAAGCATTTTAGATTTAACAGTGCCCAAAATAGATATTATCTCTGTCCTCAGAATTAGGATCTACTGGAGGACACAGGCATAGAAAAAATAATTTTATTTTTTAAAATTATGTAAATTATAACTCAGATAAGCACTGTATGGAAAGTTACATGATGCTTTAAGAATATGTAACAGGGGTACTTGACCTAATTAGGACGGTAATAAAAAGCTTTCTTAGTGAAGGGATGGTAGAATAGTGAGATGAAGAATGATGTAATACTTAGTTTATGAAAGAAAGGAGAAATTTCTACGGAAATCAGTTTTAATAAAATTGTTCTTTGCTATTGCACTCTTTATAAAAAATTGAATATACTGAAGGCATGAAAGCTTTTGATTTTTAAGAACTTTAATTATGGATACATAATAGTTGTACATACTTATGGGGTACATGTGATATTTTGATACAAGCATGCAATGCATAATGATCAAATCAATGCAATTGGGATACCCATCACCTCAAGCATTTATCATTTGTTTGTGTTAGAAACGTCCTAATTACATTTTTTTAGTTATTTTGTTTTAGTTATTTTGGAATAATTAGCAAATTACTGTTAAGGATAGTTGCCCTGTTGTGCTAATTTACACTAGATTCTATGTATCCTATCTAACTGTATCTAATTTTTGTACCTATGAACTATCAATTACTTCATTAGTCCTTCTCTGAAATATATATTGTTAAAAGATTTTGGGTACTATTATGCCATTTTGATATACATATATTTGCATACACTATATTTGGTTTATTTTAGCAAAATCTGATGATATTAAATATAGTCCTCTAAAGTTGATAGGTGTTTATATTGATTTGCTTTTGTTTTTCACCTTATAATAATTTTGGATAGCTTTCCTTGCCAACACATATGAAACTTTTTTTCATATTTAATAGCCATATAATATTTTATTCCTGCATCTAAAATTGTTATTTAATGATTTATCTAAGAACAATTTGGTTCTTTTAATTTTTCATCATTATCATTGATGAATAAAACATTCTTATTGATTGAGGAGTGTTTCTAAAGACTGTAGTAGAAATGTTAGTTCAATGGATACGAACACCTAATCTTTAGTATATTTCAGTATTGCATTCTAAAAGTTTATAATATTCTCATATATTCCCATGAATAAGGCATACAAGTACCCATTTTCAGTTTTCTTTGATAAAATTGCATATTGATATATCATATTCAGCTCTCTTTTTTTAAACCACTTTATCGAGGTATACTTGACATATAAAAAGTTGTACATATTTAATGTATACATCCTAATGAGTTTGGGGATACATATGTACCTGTGAAACTACCACTACAGTCAAGGCGATAAAAATAACCATCACCTTCTAAGGTTTTCTCCCACTTCCTTTATTATAATTAGATTTTTTGTTAAGAACACATATAATATCTACCTTCTTAGCAATTTTAGATATGCAATACAGTGTTGTTATACACACCATGCTTTATAGTAGATCTCCAGAACTTATTCCTCTTGCATAACTGAAACTTTAGATCCTTTAACCATCACCTCCCCATTTCTCCGTCTCCCCAGCCCCTGGCAACAGCCAATCTATTCTCTAATTCTATGAATTTGACTATTTTAGATTCTGCATATGAGTGAACAACAACCGATCTATTCTCTATTTCTATGGATATGACTATTTCAGATTCTATATATTAGCAAAATAATGCAATACTTGCCTTTTGTTTCTGGATTATTTTACTTAACATAATGTTCTCTTAGGTGTCACAATGGCAGCATTTTTTTCTTTCTTGATGCCAATTAATATTCTGTTGTATGGATATATCATTATTTTCTTCATCCATTCATCCATGATAGACATTTAGATAGTTTCTGTATCTTGACTATTATAAATGATGTTGCAAAGAATTTGTGAATGTAGATACTTCTTCTACACTCTGATGCCCTTTTTTGAATATAGACTGGGAAGTAGAGTTGCTGAATCATATGCTAGGTCTCTTTTTAATATTTTCTTAAATATTAAATAAAAATATTTAATTTTTAATATTAATATTGTCCATAATGGCTGTACCAGTTTTTCTTCTTACCAACAATGTACATGTGTTTCCCTTTCTTCACATCTTTGCCAGAAGATGTTACCCTTTGTCTTATTTGTCTTTGTATCAGTGATTTGTTTGAGTTCCTTATGTATTTTGGATATAGTCTCTTATTAGAAGTGTGGTTTGCAAAGGTCTTTTTCTATTCCATAGGATTGTCTCTTCACTCTGTCGACTGTTTCTGTTGCTGTGCATAAGCCTTTTAGTTTGATATACTCCCATCAGTTTATTTTTTAAAATTCTTTTTGATGCTATTGTCAATGATATTGTTTTCTTAATTTCTTTTTCAGATAGTTTATTTTTAGTATATAAGAATGCAATTGATTTTTGAATGTTGATTTTGTATTCCACAACTTTACTGAATTTATTTATTAGTTCTAACAGTTTTTGGTGGGTTTTAAAGATTTTCTCTATATATGGCCATGCCATTGGCAATAATTGTGTCCAGTTTTTTGATGACCAGTGACATTCATGTTGATGCTCCTTTCTAACAAACTGATTTATTACTTTTAAGTTCACCTCTAAGTAATATAGAATAATGATCACTTGTCTGGTTTACCAAATTTAATTAAATATTATGGTCCAAACATGCCTTACATATGCAATACCCCAAACCAAAACATCTTCAACATTTAAAAGAGATACAGTATTTTCAAAAATGAGCACAACTTAGTATACAAAAAGACTACATATCCTATTATATGTATAAGGAAAAAGAAAAGAACAATATAAGTGAATATTGTATTACTCTGCTGGTGACTGAATTCTAGCACCTCCCATTTGAAATCATACACAGATATGAAAAAGATCAGCAGGGAATATATTACACTGTATTGAGTAGATATAAATAGATATATATCTATAAATATAGATATATAAATAGATATATATTGAATATATCTATTTACAAAGATCATCAGGGAATATATTACACTATACTGAGTAGAACATTTATGTCTCTATGGGATATATTGAGGTTTTTCTTTAAACACGAGATCAGTTTTTCTGAGCCTTGTATGCATACTTGAGCAAAATGCCTCTGTTGTCTTTTGGGTTTTATCTATTCTTTCTACTTTACTAATCACATTGTTATTATCCTTTATGCCTTTTAACTTAAACTGGAGCAACATGTTCTAATGAAAAATAAGCAAATTCACAAGTGACATAGGACACATTGTTTTGTAATGTTGGTGTCAGTAGAAAACTCTGGTAACTTCTTTAAGTTTTATTTTGAGAAGCATCACTGTTATGTGTACTTAATACACTTGAGTAGTTATTCTGCTATATATGGATGTTACTTTTTAATTTTATTTTATATTTTACTTTAGGTACATACTATATCTGGCATTTCTCCCCATGTTATCCCTCCCCATCCCCTGCTGTCTCTCCCCTACCCCACCCAACTGTCCCTAATGTGTGACGCTCCTCTCCCTGAGTCTACGTGTTCTCATTGTTCCCTCCTATGAGTGAGAACATGTGGTGCTTGGCTTTCTGTTCTTGTGTCAGTTTGCTGAGAATGATGGTTTCCAGATTTTGTAAAAATCCACATTTGTACCTTCATGAGCACTTTATTTTTGCATTTCAATTTTTTTCTCTTTTAGTGCTTTATTTTTTGGCACATAGATACTTATTACTTTTAGATTTATTTATTTATTACTTTGGATACATTGACATATTTGTACATATATTAATAGATTTTATCAATTTTTAGTGGTCCTAAATTTTCCTTTGTCAAACATTCTAATTTACCCATTAAATGTAAATTATTTATCAAGGCATGTTTACCAATTCTTTTATATATGACTAGTTTTATTTTCCTTTAGAACTGCATATAAGCAGAAAAGCAGGAGGTACTCTATTTCAAGAGACTATGCTTTAGAATAGTGGAAATTACTTTTTATATTTGTCTTTAAAAATCTGCTTATTTTATGGTCTTCTGCTATTTTGTTGTATTTTGTTTTACATTGTTTCTATTTTCTTTCCTGAATTCTTTGAATTTTTTAATATTCTTAAGAGATTAGGGCAGTAAAACAGGTTTTCAATTGTGCTGTTAACGATCCTTATGTTTTACCTAATATATTGTTAAGATTCTATTCATCTAATTTTAAATTAAAAACAAAACAGTAATTTTGGCTTTTCTATACAAAAGATGGGAGATTATACACTATTTCATTATTAGTTCCCAGCCCAATTTATACTATCTTAGAAGTTTTGGAATTATGTGGTAGATTATTTTTTCTTTCAAATAAAAATTGCTTATTTTTAAATTATTAATCAAATTATTTATGCATTTATTCAGTGCTCATGTACATTCCTAACCAGCCCTGACAAACTCATACTTAAGTTTTTATTTCAACTTCTTTCAGAAAAACTGAGTCATATATTTAGAGAAAGTGCTTAGTTAATATATATTTTGAAAATTTTATATGAACTACTTTTTTCTTGTACGTTCAAATAATCATAATTATAAAATGACACACAATTTTTTGGTGTGTTAATACTTTCCCTCAAAGCTATTATAGTTCTTTGTTTTACTGTTTTTGTTGTGGAGCAAATCAGAACAATCCATCAATGTTCCAATGACCAGTGCTCATACAATTGGGGAAAGAAAATTAATAACAGTAGTATTGCCTTATAACACATATTCTAAAATAAATATTTATGTTTACTTGCTTATAGAAAGAAATAATTGAATAAATAATTGGGTATAAGGAACAGCTTTCTCTTACATAAGAATCCTAACAAAATGTAGAATTAATGAGAGAAATAGAAAGCTTCATTAGAATTTAGCAGTAACAGCTGTCAGGCAAGATATACCAATGGTTGCTAAAATCAGTGAGCAGAAGTATGAGAAGAAAAGAGGATGTTTGTATAGAATCAAAGGACCTCCTTTAGTATATTTATTTTTCTCTGTTGATTAATAAACCAGAACTACTTTTAATATTTAATAGGAGTTTGTGTTAGTTGTAACAATGTGTATATTGTATCCAAAATATGTAATATTTTAATCAATGGCTTGGAGAGAACTAATCAATTCATATTCCGCATTTCCAGCCAAAGGGATATAGGCACAACTGATGAGTGGCACCTTCCTGTGGGAAGCCTCTTCCATCCATCTACAGCATTGATACTTTTATAAAGTATGAATTTATCTTGTTTGAAGAGTTAAGTCTCATTCTCCATGATTAACGCAGGATTGGTCATACCAGCTTTGCATTTCGTGTGTTTGTGCTGCTCTCTGTCCAAGACTGAGAATCAGTAAGAAGGTGGCTCTGGGACTCTCTCAATAGTTTTGCAGGAAACTGATGGTTTTAGGGATTTTTTGCTGTGGAATTCAGCCCTGTGGGAGTAGATGGCTGTTCAGGATCCTGGTTAACAAGGCGAGATGGAAAGGAGCAGCCATCACCTAGACTTGAAAGAATCGGTAGTAACCAATACTTCTTTTCATCACCAAAAACTGGTCGCACGTTTTTACTGAAATCCAAGCTGAATCCATTCTTATCTGTTCCATGTCGAAATACTGTACTTCTGAATGCCTCTAATGTAGATTTATTTTTGCTGACTAGCCAACAATGATAGCCAAACAGAGAAGACAAGCTGACAGAAAGCTGCAACAAAGAGTAAAAACCTAATTATGGAACTTGGCTTGAGTAACAGGTAGGCCATTTGTCCAAAATTTGATAAAATACACTGTAAATCTGTTGCCACCAAATAAAAGGCAGTAGAGCAGAGAATAAGCCAAGAAAAGGAGGAAGAACTTATCATTAGAAAATCCAACACAATTGTTCACCCATAGGCAATGATGATCCATCTTCAAAATACATTTATCACGGGCAGAACAGTGATGGCAGCGATCTGGTTTTATAAGTTGGCATCTGTCAAAATATCGGATGGCTCCTGACGTGGTCCTGGTGTAGATGGAAAGATCCCGGGCTGCTTGCCTAAGAACTTCCTGATGGGCTTCTCCTCTTGGCTCTGTCTCTAACAATTCTTTCACTGCGTAAGAGAGATGGAATTCTTTTGGAGGATTCATTGGTAATGTAAAGATAGTTTTCAGTATGACCAAACATTACAAAAAGTAGATGATAGGTCAGCAGGCACACAGCTTGTTTGCCAGTGTTTTCCTTGAACACTATGCACAGCTGGATGGCGTAGGCGTAGTAGGATCAGCCGAGCAGGAGGCTGATGAATACCACCGGGATCCACTACAGCACCCGCTGGCACCGCCGCCTGGCGCTGCTGCCCGGGCCCGAGGGCGCCATCTTCCTGATGCATCCACCTACTCAGCTCCGCCGCCTCCTGCGGGCCTGTCTCTGGGGCAGGGTGGGTGCGCCCGGCACCGCAGGGAGGGACGGGCCCCAGTGCGGCGGCCAGCTACGCTGTGGCGCTAACTCCCCATCCTGCAGCCCCAAGCCGGCACCGTAGACTCCTGGCTCCTCAGCCCCGCGGAGGCGGCAGCTGCGAGCGGAGCAGTATATTTATTAATTTCAAAGAGAAAAGGATTAAATTTACAGTAGAGCTATCTGGCAGACAATACCTTAATAAAGTATCAAGTTTACTATCCCCAGGAAAATGATATATTAATGTATGTGGCTCCTGATACATATATTGATAACTCGTCACTTTTGTGTTGTCTTTCCAAATGTGAGTAACTTTACATTAATAATGAGAAATCATCAAACAAGACCCCAGATTGAGACACTTTCCACAAAATTACTGGGCATTACTCTCAAAGTTGTCAGCATGAAAGGCAAGGAAAGACCAAGGAGCTGTCACAGATTAGAGGAGGCTAAGAAGATAACTATTAGTAAAATTAATGTGGAGTCCAGCACCAGATTCTAGAAAAAAGTGCACAAGTTTATGAATATATTTATATGTTTTTATTATATAAATTACATATAATATATGTATTATATAATGTAGAAATATATAATATATGTATTATATAATGTATAAATATATATAATATGTATATAATATATAATGTATATAATGCATAAATATATAATATGTATTCATATAATATATAATTTATAGAATATATAAATATATAAAAATATATTTATGTTTATGTTTATATATATTTAATGTGGACTCCAGAACCAGATTCTTGATTATATTCTGGATTCTGGATTATATATTTAATGTGGAACCAGATTTATATATTTGAGTATATGAATTTCTATATATTTACATAAATATATAGAAATTTATGTTTATGTAAATTTATATAATTTATATATATATATATATATATATATAATGTGGAATCCAGAACCAGATTCTAGAAAAAAGTACACAAATTTATGAATATATTTAAGATTATTTTGAAGATAAGAGAAATCACATATTATATGAGAGAAAATGCTGAAACACATTTTCAAAAATAAAGGAATGGTGTACTATGTTTCGGCCTAGAAATATTCTGTATCATAAAGATGCCAATTTTTTCTTTATCTTCCAAATTTTCAATGAAATTCTCCTCCAAATCTCCAGAGAATTTTTAACAAAATTACCATTAATATTTGAACATTAATCTAGAAGATCTACTGCACAAAAATGGCAAAACACATTCTGGCAAAGAACTTGAAAGAAAGGAGAAAAGCCTAGTCTTAACACATGAGAAATGAGTTCTCAACAATAGTGATCAATAGCATGCAATAAAGCTGTGTTTAAAATTCTGGAAGAAATTCATTATAATCTAAGATTTTCATCGCAGTATTGTTCATAACCATCAAAAGCCAGAGACTCTCCAAATGAGCAACAACAGGAATATAGATGAAATTAATTTTGGTATATTCAAATAATATAATCTACATATCAACAATCCTGAGAAAAAATTATCACATTAATGAAATGGATACATTTCATAAACTTAATATTGAGTAAAATAAAACAAAGATATGTACTGTGTGATTATATTTAAATAAAGATATGTTAGACATTAGGATAGCAACTACCTTTGGAAAGAGGGATGGCTTCATGATTGGGAGAGGTTAGGAGGAGTTTCACTTTAGCTGGAACTACCCCATTTTCTAACCTGGGTTGTGGACACATCAGCATGTTCACTTGGTGATCATTTATTGAAATGTATACTTAATGGTTTGTTCAATTTTCTGTATGTATGTTATACTTCAGTAAAAAGTATTAGCTTAAGATACAGAGTAATAAAGCTATGATCTTGACATAAAACCTTTCTAAGGATGTGAAAATTGCATAAAATAAGATAAATAATTTGGACCCCACAAATCTGAAATCCTCAATATTATAAAAACAGATAAAAGACAAGTGATATACCCGGAAAATATTTGTCAAAATATAGTAAAACATTGGATTAATATCTAGATTATACAAATTTCAAATAAAATTTTAAAAAGAAAAGGCAAAGCAATTCAGAGATAGCATCAAAGCCTATAATTAGGTAACTCACAGAAGAAATACAGCAGAGGCCTCGCATGGTGGCTCAAGTCTATAATCCCAGCACTTTCGGAGGCCAAGGCAGAATAATTGCTTGAGACCAGGAGTTTGAGACCAACTTGGGCAAGATAGGAAGATCCCGCTCTACAAAAAATAAAAAATTAATCCAGCGTGGTGGCTTGTGCCTGTAGTCCCAGCTACTGGGGAAGCTGAAATGGGAGGATCACTTGAGGTCAGAAGGTGGAGGCTTCTCTGTGTCATAATTGTACCCCTACACTCCTGTCTGGGTGACAGAGTGAGATTGTGTCTCAGAAAAATAAATAAACATAGTTGACAAGTAAGTATACAGAAATGACTTCAAATTTAGTATTACGTAGAAAAATGCAAAGTAAAATCCATGTTAGATTTTAAAACATATTACCAGTATTATATGTTGGCATATATGCAGAGAAATACATAAGAGTGTAGATGTGTACAGCCTTTGAGGAGGTCAACGTGATAGTACCTGTGCACAGTATTGTCTTTGGACTAACCATGAACTGTTTAGTTGCCTCACTTATAAGATTACACATGCATACTAACAATTAATCATGCACATGGATTTTAGCTAATGAGGAAAAATTGAGAATAAATCTGCCAATTCATAAAAAGTAACACAACCTCTGATGTATCCACATTGTAGAGTTTCAAGAATATGGTAATTCTATATGTAATAATATGAACGATCCTTAAGTCATCTTAGGAAGCGACAATAGTAAGTTACAGAGCAATATATCTAGTTGGATTGTGTTTCTCTGTAAAGAAAACAAGCTATAAGTATGCATGAGCTTTTATGTGCATTCGTGTGTTTCTTTTGTTTTTGTAAATGTAAAGGAAAAGTTCTAGAGAAATAAGAAAGTTACAGTGACAGTTCTAGAGAAGAAATTAAGAAAAGGAAAGACTTCACAAGGACTTTCACCTTTTACCTATTGTTTAAATTTATTTATGTTATTACTTAAAGACTCCATCATGCTTTACATAAATAACTAAAAGGGAGAAAAACAATAACATAAAACCCAACACAGATGTGATTCATGTTTTTTATTGTAATATTCATGTTTTACAATACCATTCTTTGGCAGTATACTGAAGAGGTCAGCATTTGCACAAATACTTAGCCATTCAATATACAAGAGATGTAGAGGTGGTAAATGAAATACTCACTTGTTGTCACCACAAGGCGGTCTTAGTGAAATCACTCAGGAAATGCCAGAAAGACAGCCGAGTGTAGACAAAACACGAGGAGAGAATACAGATACAATCAACATTTCCATGGCCCTTTCTGTGCATGTTTTTCAATTCTCCCTAATTATTTTTCTCTCTGAGGGACACATTAAAAAATGAAAGCAGTTTCTTACCACAAAGAAAGTACTTTAAAAAGCTATGCTAGATTGCTAAATATGGATTTCGATGAGTATCTAAAAAATTCTCAAGGCCAAAACACATTTATTTGAGCATTCAGTATATGTGTTTTAATTATATTAAGTGAGATTTCTGAACATCTGACATCTGTTTACTAGTCAACTCTTAATTATTTGAACACAACAATGTTAAATGAAATGTTTTAAGGAAGCTGTTAGAACCCTGCAGTTCTGAGTGCAGTTCTAGCAAACTCATAGGAAAGCCTTAGATGCATCACTGCAGAGGCAATGGAGTCCACTTGCTCTTTGTTCTTCCCTAATTTCCTTGTTTTCTTGACTTTTGTCTGCTTTTTCTTATCACCTCTCCTTCAGTAATGGTGCATTATTCACCAGGCCTTGTGTAAGACAAGGTTGGCATCTTATAATCAGAGCAGTTGGTCAAAAGTTTCCATTCAGAGACTGTGTGCATACATACATTTAAAAATCATTTATTTCTCCACTAAAAGAAAATAGTCTATCGTAGTTGTTGTTGCCGCTATCATATCACTAAGAGCACAGGGCCAACAGGCAGAAAGCTTCACTTTGAAACCCAGCTTCTCTACCTGTGACACTTACTAGCTCTGTGGCTTGTATTTTCTTTCTAAATGTCAGCTCTATGTCTGGTAACATTCTGGCCCTGTATCCACAACAACAGCAAAGCATAATGTTCTCAGTGTGTTTACCCAGATTCCAGAAGGGCTCAAATTCTGTTTTTCTCCAATAATAATGATGATGATGGCTAATATTCATTGATATGTTACTCTGAGTCAAGCACTGCACTGAGACCTTTATATGGATTATCCTATTTAATGCACACAATTCCATGAGGAATGTATTATTCCATTTCCACAAATAAGAAATCTGCAGATCAGAGAAGCAACTTGTTCAAGGTCACATAGCTAGTAAGTGATAGAATTAGAATCCAAAGCCAAGCTCTTAACAATTACAATATTCTGCTTCAGTTATTTCTTGAGTGGTTTCCTCCGCTCACCTGGGTTGCCTGCCCAAACTGTTGATAAACTATTTCTGGCAGAGGATGTCTCTTTCACCCCTGAGATGGAAAACCCATACCTTTGTAGCTTCTTTTACAACTAACAGCTATGTGATGGTTAAATTTAAGTGTAAATTTGAGTGGGTCATGGGCAGATATCTGATGAAACATTATTTGTGGATGTATCTGTGAGGGTGTTTCAAGAAGAGATTAACATCTGAATCAGGGGACTTAGTAAAGTTGATTGCCCTCCCTAATGTGGATAGACATCATTCATTCTGTGGAGGGCCTGAATAGAACAAAAAGGAGGGGCAAGTTTGGATTCATACTCCCTCTACCTGACCACTCGAGCTAAAACGTCAACATTTTCTGCCCTTTGGGATCCTGGTTCTCAGGCCTACAGTCTTGGATTACAATGTACACCATCAGCCCTCTGGCTGCTAGCCCTTTGAACTATACTCTCAGATTTTCTGTCTTCAGCTTGCAGATGGAACATCATGGGATTTATCAGCCTCTATAATCATGTGAATCAATACCTTATAATAAGTAATATGTTTATTTGTCTATCTAGTCATCTATTCTATTGGCTTTGTTTCTCTGGAGAAGCCTAACTAATACAGACTAATTCCTGCTTCCTTTTGAAAAATCATTAACCACCATCAGAATGCTTTAAAGGAGTAAAACAAAAGCATGCATTTAACAAAGTAGCTTCTACCAAGTGTCACACACTATTCCAGGTAATGCAGATATACAAATAAGAAAAACAAGATATCTGGCTTACTGGCACTGATAATGCCAGAGTGGAACACAGGAAATAAATACATAAATGATTAAGATAATTTTTCAAGTGATATATGCTTGGAGGAAGGTAAAACTGAAGGATAAAGTGAGTGTCTTTGGGAAGGCTACTCTACTTCACAAAAGACAAAGTAACACCAGTAGGGGCTTTATTGAATTTAGTATGCTATATACACACAATGGAGTACAAATCAGTGACAAAAAGTAACAGGAGGATCTCCAAATACTAATAAGAAATGGTTGCCAGAGTAGTTTGTTACTTGGTGTATATTTGCTTATGATTTTAAGAAAAAAACAGTGGCTATATAAAACAGAAAACTAATGAAAGGCGTTACTGATAGGAAAGGGGGAAAAAGATCTGAGTGGGAAGGAATTGAAAGAAGATTTCTGTTGAATGTGCCTTGGTATATAACTTCTACTATGGAAGATAAATGTTTTCCATAATTTAAATACAGTTATTTATTCTAAAAATAGTCCTGATGATTTAAAAGATTCACTGAGATCTTTTCTAAAAATTAAATATTAAGTAAATGCCATCCATACTAGCTCTTTACTAATTCTCAAACATCCCAAGTTTATTTGGCCTCAAGGTTTTTGCATTTAACACGGTCTACGTGGAGTAGTCTTCGCCTGTTTTCCCATAGCTTGATCTCTTACTATGTGAGATCTTTGATGGTATTCCCTGAGTGACCTGTCTAGAGTAGCAGCAGCTTCACTTTTCTTTATGGTGTTTATCAGCATCTGTCAAGCCATAAGATACAGAAGTTAGACTGGAACACTGAGGAATAAACTGATAATGTTTAACAGTATCTGTATTCTTTACTTCTTTCTAGGCTTAAAGCTAGATTATATTTTCCAGCCTCCTTTGCAGTTAGATGTGTGTAACCAACCATGTGGGTAGATTAAGTTCTCACCAACTGAATATAAGTAGAAGTTATGGCCATCCAGTTTCAGATTTGACCCATACAGTTACTTTATCCAGTCCCCTCATTCTTACTCTGTCTCTCCATGTACCACTGAATAGAGAAGACCCAAAGACTTAGATAGGGGTGGAGTTTCCAGAGAAAAGGATCTTTCGGTTGAATACCTGCTGGAGAAGGGTCCCTCTATTGACTATCCTACATTTTCCTGGGACACAAACAGAACTTAAAACTTTATGTTAATTCATTGTTTTTATCAAAGTCTATCTAAACAGAAAAATGGAAATCGAAGTATTTACAGCAGAAGAAAATTAACTCAAGGAATTAGATAAAGGAGAAGAGAGTCAAATATAAGATAGATAAATCAGATATGAGTATCAGCAAAGAACTACTACCATCTTAGACAAAGGTGGAAAAAAGGAAGTGCTGTGTTCTTCTAAGGAGGTACAAAAATACCTGTATATGGTAGCTAGTGATTGGTTTACACAGAGTCACCGTGTTGCAATAATAATACCAAGCTAGATGTGGACTTTTTGTAGGTAATATTCTCACTGTTCTCTGTGAAAAAATTGTCACCAGGTCTGAGCCTCAGAATGAAAGGAGATTATCTGGAGAGAGAAAGAAGAAAATCTGGTTTTAGACCAAAATGGAACTGAGTCATAAAATTTGCATACTGAAAGTAATGACTTCAATTTGTTCCCTAAGAACTGAAACTAATCAATATCTGTTATATAAGTATAAATCTCACCTAAAATATTAAAATTAAGATAAATATGTATAATTATGACTCACCTATTAAATAGTAAAATAAGTAGATTAATGATGAGGATGACTGTGATGATGATACAAGTTATTATTATACCACATTTTTAAAAAGTACCCTCATATCTTTCACGTTGGATTACCCTTAAAATAGCTTCTCATATTAGCATGGCTGAAATTAGCAATAAGAAATGCCTTTCAGTCTGTTACCACCCTAGTTACCTTTTGGGGGCATGTTTGTTCAAATTAGTCAATGTTTCAAATAACTAATAACGTCTTGAAATGGACGCCACATTCCTGATTCCTAAGTAACGTACAGCATAGCAGTTCTGTGACTTCGTTGATCTGCATGTGTATTAGTAGATAAAGATAGTATACTCTAGTGCTGACAATTAGACTTCATGTGCATGAATTCCTGTCCTGCCAGTCATTGCTGATGTGACTTTGAGAAAGTTATTTCTTTGTTTTTCAATTTCGTTTTCTGAAAGGAAAGCATGTCCTGGGAAGCATTGCATTTTGGCAGTAGGGTTGTAACACTCTCTACTTAAGCAACTCTTTTTCATGTACTTTCTCAAAGCAAAATGGGAATCTGATCACTCAGAATAGAAGTCTATAAGAATCAAGTTTCCAAATGAATGCAATGATCCATGATGGCAGCAATCATTATATTGGGTAAAGATTAGATAGACAATGACTCATTTTTTTTCCCTACAATTGTAGGTTGAGGAGGCCCTGTAACTATATTCCCCTGTATTATCCATTGCTTTCCCTAGTGTGATTTATTGATTATCTTTTTGGTGTATTCTTCTATAAAATAATTAAAGTTTATAGGCAAAACAGGTATTCCCAGAACTTGACAGCCATTGAGGGGGTGGGACATGTATATACAGAATCAGTGGAGTGGAGAGAACAGCTGCTTCTTTAGTAATGCCCTATGTGAGATACTGGCTTCATTACATTTACTGCCTTTGTAAACTTAATTAACAAACATCTGTATCCTACTACCTATTCCCCAAGGTTCTGACATTTTCCTCATATTGAAATACCTTCATTTTTATTGATTGAACATTCCCCAGGCAGTTCTTCTGACAAAGTTCCCAGTTGGTGAAGTGTTGGGGTAAAGCAAAGACTAAAAGCTATACTTTCTGAGGCCTTAATTGGTCAGAATATCACTGCGATTTTTCTAATCATTGCTTATAGGAGAAAACTGGGTACATCACATAGTTTTCCTTTCTTTCTTTCTTTGTGTCCAATTCCACAGATGTCAGCAAAAAATTCAAGATCACTTCCATGTCTGTAGTGCATGTCTAACTAAGTTTCAGATCAATTCAGTTTGAGTTTTAAAAATAACCAGTGATTCACTATGCAGATCTTAGATGTATTTTTAAACTCCCAGGCATATTCCTTTGTCCCTTTGGTGCCCCTTCAAAAACCACCCAGGGTTTGATCTTCTTCAGTAATGGCAGATTTATTGCTGTGATAACAAGGAATGAGGAAATCTGTCTGGTTCTCCTTCATATAAAATGTGAGGACCTAGATGTGGATTTTGATGGATCTAGACAAAAATTATTTTACCTCCTAAAGACCTCTGGTGGGTGGGTTTGTGGGCAAAAGATACTGTTTCTAAAAGCCCTCTGAACTATGCTCATTTCTCTTAAAGTTATTTCAAAGGACATCCCTGGCAACTGACTGATTGCTCAGCCTGTATTATCAATGGCCTATGTAGGTGCCATGATTTAAATTGGCTCCCTGGCTTCTCAGGATGATCGTTAATATTTTCGAGGAATACAACCCCATGCCAATGGAATACTGTTAGGAAACGGAAAATTACAGACATATAGGTAAAAAAAAATATTCATTTTTATAGAAAAAAATATGTTCTTTTAATATGCTGCGATTATTTTTAGATGTTGAGATGAGAGCATGACTCACCACCTTCCATTTCTTCCACCCCTTATGCCGGCCCCCACTCATCTTTCCTGACACATCGTGATGATGAAGGGAATGACAGCCTGTTCTCCACAGTGTGGTCATCACCGCGTGTTGCAGCTGCTTTGGGGAATATATAGGGTGCTCTATTTCTTGGCTACAGATCCCTAGACTCAACGTCAGTATTCTGTGGGTCACTGCACACTGTGACCAAAAATATATCCCAAAAGGCATTCAATGGGAGCACCTTTTTCTAGTGGTTACCAATAAGATTTAGAATATCAGGGATCAAGATTCAAATGTGGCTCTCACCCCTTAGAAGTTGTTTAACACTAGGTGAGGTTTGTGATCTCCTAGAACATATTTTCTGCAAAGAAATGCATAATACCCACCCAATAGGGTTATCTGAAATACTACATGAGACCATGATTATAAAGAATTTTGCACAGACTGTTTAAGCCATTGTTGTCAGAATAGTGAAGATCATTGTTGTAACTGTTGGAGTGCAAAACATGATACCCCAAAATACGACAGCCTGACAATTGAGAAAAACCACAGAGACAAGAAGGTCACCGACTTTATCCCATCTTTCTTCCCTGAAACATGGCTATAAAGGCTTTCTCTGACCTACCTTGCTCAGGAAGAAGGAATGTCATACAGAGACACAGGAAAGAATCTGAACAAAGAGGCCTTGCTGAAGGTGCTCCCCACTCTGCGTTTATTACCATTAGATCATACCCCTTTTTGTCCAATCATGTTTCTCCACAACTATCCACTTATTTCATCAGATTTACCATAAAAAATATAGTTTTCCTTGGATTCTTGGGCCTTCATTTCTGAAGGCTCCCAAGTCAGATAAAACCTTTATTCAATAAGTTATGCTTTTCCCTGTCTTTTGTTATTAGAGAATCAGCCGTAAATCTTGCAAATAGTGAGGAAAAGGTATTACATTTTCTCTTCTACATAATCATAGTGATTCCAACTTCAGCCCTTCCCATTTTTTTCAACTGCAAAATTAAAATATTCCTATAGCATCCACTAGAATATCATGAGACTAAATTTCTACATCTTTATATAAGCATGGTGTGCACTTATGGGAAGGGTCCTAAGAAAATCCAAATAGTTGTGATTGAGTTTTAAATTGGGAGAGGGGGACAGCTATTTGTTTTTTTCATATTGAGAAAGCAATTTCCTATGCCATTTGATTTTTTTCTTATGCTTAAGAGACAATTATTTATTTGTAGTCAATTTTATCAAGCCTTAGGCATGATTCATGTTCTATCCCATCCCCAGCCAAGATCCCTGCCCACCTGCTCCCCCACACTCCCCAGTTCTGTCTCATTGCAGGCCCACTGCTCATATTTTCAGAATTACGCTTTGCCAACTTCTCTATTATTCCTCTGCCCACCTTATTCCTTACAAAAGTAGTCTGTCCTTAGGCTAATTTCTCAGACTGACCAGAAAAATAATGACCACTGTGATGCACACTTTTAAAAAAATAAAAGAAGCAACAGAGGAGTGTTCAAACTCTTGCATACATCATTATCCTCCTCTTGTCACACCCCCTACCCTGCAAAATCTCTGGTTTTCATTCCTTATATGACTGGTGGGTAGACTTGTTAAAATTTATTTGTCAAACCACACAAAGAACAAATGATTATTGTATTGGGATTATACCAGATTATTATTTTTTAAATGAATTTAAGCTTTGCTGCAGACAGCTCTCCTTTCTTAGTCAGATATTATGCTTCTTGGTCTAAACTTTAAAGTCAGAAAGTTATGGGAGATGTTTCAAGAAAAGAAAAAGAAATACCCATGTTGATTTGTCTGGTGATCCCTTATTTTCTCGCCTCCTTTTCTCTCTTGGCATAGAGAAAGAGAGAGAAAGAAGACTCTCAGAACTAACAACATATTGAAAATGAAATTGGCAAACTGCCCTCCTTCTTAGGGGAAGGTGAAAATATCAGTTGACTGTTAGTGATTCAGAAATGAAATTTCAGTATATTTAAGTCCATTTTAGAGAGGGATGGAAAGTACAGCTAACATGAAACAATTTAAAGAAATAGGTTACTCTGGGCCCTACGTTGGAATGGTATCTATGTGGTGAAACGAAGGAGGGCTGTGACCAAATAGAGCTTTCTTACTGCTGCTACTGGTGCCCAGAATCCAATCCATTCATAAACATTGTCCTTAAAAGTGATTCTGCTTTACTCCTCTATCAAGACCTGATTAAGATACCCTGAGTCAACAGAAATTCTAAGTGATAAAAATGTCTTAGTGCCCACTATCACAGGCTTGTCACATAGAATCCAAATTAAACATAATACTAAACCCAAAAACACAAATATTAACTCAGCTTCCTTCTAGAATGGACTTTGCCCATTTTATTGGTATCTACCTTAATGGTACCCTAAATATGGGCTTAGTGTACAACAATGCATTATTTCAATGTCGAACATATATAAGGTGACAAGTTGTGCAGTAAATATAAGTATACAGCTTTAAGGTAGAACTTTGCTCTGTATTGAGACACCTGGGCAATTTATCTTTGCTTCATTTTTTTTATGTATGTCATGCAAATAATGGTACGGTATAGAGTTGTCATGGGGATTAATGAGATAATGCTTAATATATCTTGGCTCATATTATTCAAATTATTTGAGTTCCAAAGTCTTAACTAGGTGACCACAAACAATGTGGCCAAATATTCAGTTGGTGCAAAAGTAATTAAAGTTTTTGCAATTAAAAGTAATCACAAAACTTGAGTTACTCGTATTTCTTCAGTAAATAAAGAAATGAATATCTGAAAAATGGGGTTAATGAGAGAATATTAGGGAGAGGTGGAGAAAAATCACATGCTTTTAAAAGAACTAAGTCTACCACATAGTAGACATGAAACAAATCTTGGTTCTCTTTTACTAGCATACCTCACCAGCACCTTAGTATTGATGGCTTTTTAAATTTATTTTTTCTTACTCTGAAGTACAAATTATATAAGAGTTATGAAGAAAAGAATAGGGAGACAGTCACAAAATGAGGAAATTCTATTTTGCTTCAAGTCACCCTGATGATTCAGAGTTACTTTACCAAAAAGAATTTAGACTGGACAATCATGGGTACAGCTTTCTCACTTTGGAATTTCACAGGATTTTTAAGTAGAGACATAGTTTCATGCTGGTACAGAAAATTGAGCCTGGAATTAATCACCAAAATGAAGATATGAAAAGGACAATTTTCTTCATTGCATACTCTATAGGAAATTTGAATATTTAGTCCAACTAAGGGTTTGCCAGTACAAGTGGATTGTCTTAATTATATCATGATTTTCTCAATGGTTGTATGATATAATTAAATTTTATAGCAAACTTACCACTTGCCAGGTCATGTTCTAAATGCTGGGTTTTTAGGAGTATATTTTTAACATATACCAATTTATGTGGTGCTTAATAAAATTTGTCTAATAGGTATTATTGTTATCTTTATTTTTTCTAAGACAAAATGAGGTGCAGAATGATTTACTGAATTCTTCAAACTTCTGGTGCCAGGATACAATTCCAGTGTGCAATTTTAATTGTTTTGCTTTATTTCCTTCCTATAGAAAGGGCATGAAAATAAGAGTTCATTTATTTAACCCCATTTGAACTTCTGAGCCAAAAAATATTTTTAATTGACAGAGAAAAAAGGCATCGAGATCTCCTAATTCCAAAAATAATATTCTAAGCAATGAAAAAATAGACAAATATATAAATTGATAATTTTAAGACACTGGACATCAGGGACTGAAGGACAGTGAACCCTGAAGGATGTGAGACAAATGAGGAGAGCCAAATAAATTCCTCAGGTTACAAATTTGAAACTATCCAGGTCATAGTACAGGGAAGAGAAATCTGTGTGGGATATAGAAGACTCCTTAGTTTAGGAGACAGAGCAGAGAGTCTAGGCAGACAAAGACAGCTAGAATACAGGACAGGGTATGAGAGTGTGCATGGAAAGAGAGCTCCAGAGATCTGTAAAGGGTCTTTCTCAAGTATCCAGCTAAATATTGATGAATTGCACATGTATGTGAGAAAACTACTGATGACTGGAGAAAGAACTACACAAAAGGGTTAGTGGGAACAGTGACTAGCATTTATACAGGACCAGGAAAAGTGCCTGTTTATGTCACTCAGATTGAAAAAAATATAATGATTCACAGGAAATTGGGCACAGTACTCAAGAAAGTCTTGCTTCAGTGATAGAGAGTAATTATCTCTAGAATGAGCATTAATGCAGAAGCTAGTAACACATCATTAAAGCAAGATATTACAAAATCAAGCTCTCTTTTCAAGTAACTTAATTGCATTTCAGAAAAAGCTCACAGATATTTATAAGAATCAATAATATTCAGCACAAATAAGGTAAAATTTATAATGCCTTATGTTCAATCAAAGATTTCCAGATATCTAAGAAAATATTACTTGGAGGAGAAAATCAATCAATTTAAACCATTTTAGATCTGAGCCAGATGTAAGAATCAGCTTTAAATAATGGTATTCCATGTGTTAATGTTAAGTAGGAAAATAGAAAATATAAAAAGATTCAAGTCAGACTTTGTGAGATGAGACCTACAATTTGTGAGCTGGGATGTGTTTAAAGGCAAATCTGACAGTGTAGAAGAAAAGATGAGTGAACATGAAGACCTAGCACTAGAAACTAAAATGAAACACAGAAAAAGATTTCTTCTAAGTGAAAGGAGAATTACTGAGCTGTGGGACAACTTCAAGTGACATAATATATTTGGAATCCCTGAATGAGAGAGAGAGAAAGTGTGTGTGTGTGTGTTGTTGGCAAGGAGGGAACTTGGGGGAAAAAAAAAGAGATCTAGAAACAATTTTTCCAAGTTCAGTGAAAATTATAAAGCCATGATTCCAAGAAGCTAAATAAACCCAAGGTACAGAAACATGGAGAAACTACACAAATGAACATCATACCATATTGCCCAAAATCAGAGATAAAGGAAAAATATCTTTAAAGCAAACCAGAAAACAAACAAACAAAAAAATGTATTGCATACAAAAGTTCAAAAGTAAGTATGACAGCAGATTTTTCATAAAAAACAATGCAATCAAGATGACAGTGGAACGATACCTTTAAAGTACTGAAGGACAGTAGCTGTTAAATTCTGTATCAAATGAAAATATTTTCAAATATAAAGATGAAATTAAACTTTGTCTTGCAAAGTTGAAAGAATTCATTTTCAACAGACCTGTACTATATAAAGTGTTAAAGGAAGTACTTTATTTGAAAATTAAGACATGGAAATGTAAATCTACACACAGTATTGAAAAGCACTGAAAATGGTATCCACATAAATTCTGTTTCTAAAATACTCCTCATGAGTCCTCTTGCATACAAGTCCGAGCATATCAAATTACTCAACCTGAAACAATAATTGGGATAGCTTATAATGATTAGATTTCAATGACTTTAAATATCAAGCCTGAGCTAATATAAGCAAAGAATATTAGTAGTAGTAGCAAATTATTATTAATAGAAACAAATTAATTGAGTGATATTTACTATCCTCAATTATGCTATTTGTTAATTTGAAGTTTCTCTAAGAGAATGCATGAACTTGAATTTCACAAATATGTGTGAATTGCACAAATGTGATATTTTTAAAACAGACTCAGCTCAGGATGCTTTCAGATATTAATGTTTCTCATCAAAGCAGAGTCTATGTCAAAAATTTTATATCCTTTACATCAGAATTATAAACTGAAGACAAATTTATTCACTAAGAAATTTTGTTTCCTATCTGTAGACTTCCCGAGTTTGATCTAAATCATATATATCTAAAGTTTTATTATCAGACTTTCTATTGTAAGAGTATAAGATCATTTGGGGAAACTAATATTTTGATTAATAAAGTTGTCACATTTCCAAAAGGAATAACAAATAAGCTTGTGGGAGGGATATGAAAAAAGGAGAAATTCCAAATTGAAAACAAGAGTCTCTGCAAGAGAAAGTACTGGGATTGGGGTTTGGGGACTGAAGATGAGGGTTAAGAAAAGAAATGATCACTTATTTAATCATACTGTTATCTGTATTTAGATTCATTTAAACATGTATTCTCTCATAACTTAAACAGAAAAAGTTGGCAAAGTTCATCAAAGCATATACCCTTTGACCAAATAATTATGCTTCCAGGACTGTATTCTGCACATATACTCCTATCTAGGCACAAGATGTTTGTATAAAACTGTTCAACATAGTATTTTTATGCTAGTGAGAAAATGAGGCATATATGCCCATTTAAAATGGTCTCGTACACACGTAAGCAAGGAGCAGATTGGTGTGTTACAACATTCACTTTTGCTTAAATTATACACAAATATGTTCACACAAGCACACACACACACACATAGACACAATTTAATATAATGTGTATATCTCATGAGTTATATTTACTTAAGATATATATTTGGGTATATGTGTATGTATAATGTTTACATACACATATAAACATATATACACACATATATGTATATATATGTTTATATATATACACACATATACCAAAATATATAAATATAAAATATAAAATGAGTCCATAGGCACAATAACACACACTGTTAATAGTGGTTGCAACTGGTGAAGGGAATTGTGAGTCTAGGCTAGAGACTTCCTACTCTTCAAATAATAGATTTCATATTACTTCAGTTCCATTTCACTGTTTGTTTGCTCTCAGCATACACCATGCCTGACTTATGGCAGAGTTCTATTTTTCAATAAAATCACCAATAGCCGTGTGTGGTTCCAGAGCACTTAAAATATGGCTAGTTCAAATTGAGGTGTTCTGTCTGTATAAAATATACACTGGCTTTTGAATAATTAGTATAAAAATGAAGATAAAATATATTAATTATATGTCAAAATGATAATGCAGATATATTAACTAAGTACAATATACTTCCAAAATTTTTTTAAAAAATGATTATTACTTGTGCTGCTTATACATTCCGAGTGAATACTTAGTATAAAGGTTAATGTTTTTAGCATTTCTACAACGCAGTATTTCTTAAAATATGTTTTGAAAGTGTCTAGACGTAGTCTATAGCCATACCACCCTGAAAGCACCTAATCTTGTCTGAAAGTGTCTAGATGTGTGTTACTTTCTTCATTTTACATATGATAGGACATAGGCATAGAAGCTTTAGAAAAGTTTTGAAAATTGCAGAGTAAATAAAATTTAGCCTATTAATTTTATTTGGCAAAATATATGAGCAGTTATAATTTCTTAGAAATATAACTGAAAAGAATATTAAATAGTTAATCCAGGTTGTTATTCTACTGTTTAGAGGAAGCTATTTAGTGTGACTTCTACATAAAAGCTTTTCTTTATGCCAGACGAGACTAGATGACTCTGGAATATGTTCAAGGCAGTCTGTGCATTGCTTAATTCTTGTCATAATTTTATTATTTTTATTCTAATCTATGTACCAAGAGAACAATACCTTTCTGCTTCGTTCCTTTGTTTTATTTTGGATGCTCTAGAAAACTGACACTTAGCAATCATTTAATGAATCAATGGATGAATCAACCAATCCTGGAAATTAGAAAATCTTTGTTTTAAAAATATTGTAAGTCCCTTTGCACGGCCCCATTGTGTGAATTACTCATTTATTTACATTACACATAATTTATTGTTGCGTGTTTATAGAATTGTACTCAACAACATACCCAGCTTTTGTGAACTTGTGGACTTGAGTTCAACTTGATATTTTTTTTTCACATTGTTTATGTGGGTGGAAACAAATTATATCTTTTTCATCTCACCCCTGGGGTTAATGCTAACTTCTTTTATTATTAAACACTTAACATTTACATTTCAGAAGCTTTCAAGTTTTCTTTTAGTCATAGTGTTATGCAGGCATTGCCAGAAGTATTGGATGCTGTTGCATATTTCACCATCTTTAGTGGGTGGCATGACATTAAAGATGACATAGTACTTATCATGCAGATGAGGAAATAAATATTTTCTAACTCTAAAGAGTGCAGATTGATGGTTGGAAAATTCTGAAAGGCATTCTACAATCTGTAAATCTTAGAGTCATTAGACGCATAAGGCAACTTGAGATAAATCTATGATTTAAAGATATCTGATAATAACTTGTTATGGAATTGACAATAGAATGGTATTTTGTAATTTTATAAGAGCAGGCTATGTTCAGCATTTCATTGGCCATACAAGTGAGCAGCTTTGTTTTTCCTTTCTATGCAGACATTTAGATTTCACATGGGATGAAGTAAACCACAAAGATTTTCTTTCCTGACATATTGATTAACATGCACACAAACTTAGAAATTTTTATTAATCAATTTTAACTTTTATATGAATAATGAATACAATTAAATTAATTAAATGAATAATGTAGCAAGGTACCATGATTTTTTTTTAGCTTTTTTTTTTTTTTCTTTGAGATGGAGTCTCACTTTGTCACCCAGGCTGGCGAAATCTTGGCTCACTGCAACCTCTGCCTCCTGGATTCAAGCGATTCTTCCGCCTCAGCCTCCCAAGTACCTGAGACTATAGGCATGTGCCACCACGCTCAGCTAATTTTTGTATTTTTAGTAGAGATGGGGTTTCACCATGTTGGCCAGGCTGGTCTCGAACTCCTGACTTCATGATCTGCCTGCCTCGGCCTCTCAAAGTGCTGAGATTACAGTCATGAGCCATCATGTCCCACCCAGTACAATGAATATTTTAAGTAAAAGATAAATTATACCTTCTAGACAGGCTGATGTCTTTACGACTCAAAGGGCTTATTTACGCCATTGATAGAAAAGTTCTTAGGAATTGGGGACCTTTAGGAAACAGTTTCTTCAAAACAAAAGGTATGTTGTATTTCTGTATCTTCTTCTTGAATGTACACCTCACAATGCAGTCTGGCCTCTGATCTTTGCTACTTTGATGCATGAACACACACAGGTACAGGAACATAATGGAATAGTGGCCACATAAGATCTGATAAAGAAAATTTTGGAGCGAATTATGAAATAAATTACAGATGTATGAGAATCATTGTCCTCTGTTTTAAAAAAGAACTACATAACATGAGAAACAAAATGAAAAGCATTCAATGTTTCATTTTTTCACATATGATAGTAAACAAATGGGTTCATAACCTTTTTAAAGTTTTTAGAACTGAGTTGACATTTTAATATTACAGGCACAGTAGATGGAAGTATTAAAGTATTTACTATGTTTGCTTCTCAAAATATTCATAATTCTGACTTCATGATGTTTTCAAGTGATAGGATAGTGGATAAATGTAAAAAGCATTTAAAAAGCAAACAAGGTAAATTATTTTTTACTTATTCCATGAACATTATAAATACAAATTTACTATAAATGTGATTTTTTTAAATTTAGAGATACAGCAAATTCTCCCTTTTATATGACCCTGTATTTTCAATAGAGAGAAAATAATTACCATTTTGAGGTGATATAATAGCTTCATGCAAATTTTCATAGATTTGCAACATATGTTTGTACTCACAAAAACATAATTTATTTTCTGAACTTTCTTCCATAAATGATCTTAAATTATATGCATCGTATTACACTTGTCTTGTATTCATTACCTTATAATTTAACATTTTTCCATATTCATACATGTAGCTTTAGTTAATTCATTTTAGTTACAATTGAGTAGACCCTTACATTAATATACAACAATTCATTTTATTCATTCTCTTTCTGGTTGATGTTTACATAATTTCAGGTTTTTGCTATTATGTATAATGCTTCAATGAATTCTCGGTAGTATATGCAAGATATTTTCTAGGGCAAAACTTTTCAAATTATAAGTCACAATCAATTTGTAGACCATAGAGTTAATTTCATGAATTTCAACTTTTAAAACAGAATAAAACAGATTACTAATATTATTGCTCATCTGTACTAGTTTGCTGTGGAGGCTGTAACAAAGTGGCTTAAACAACAGTATACTGTCTCACAGTATACTGGAGGCTAGAAGTTCTCACAGTATACTGTATCACAGTACTGGAGGCTAGAAGTTCAAGATTGTGATGTCAGCGGTTTTGGCTCCTTCTGAAGGTCAACAAACAGAAGCTAGCCCTGTCACCTGGCTTCTGGTTGTTTGCTGTCAATTTTTGGTATTCCTTGGCTGATGGAAACATTATTTCAGTCTCTACCTTCATCTTATGGCATTCTCCCTATGTGAATGTCTCCAAATTTCCCCTTGTATTAAGATACCAGTCATATTCAATTAGGGTCCACCCTAATGATCTCATTTAACATTGATTATTTTTGTAAAAATTCTTTCTCCACATTCTGTAAAGCCACATTCTGAGGTATTGGAGGTTAGTCTTCAACATATGAATTTTAAAAGACACAATTCAATGCATAACAGTATCACACACAAATAGAATAAGTGCTCTTTCATGAAAATTTTGCTTCAGTTGTGTCCTGGCATATATTGAGTCATGATATAAAATAGAGTTCTTGTAGGTTGAAACACCATAGCACTAGAGTACGTTCTTAGCATTGGAACTACGGGGCTGTAGGATAATGCATTTAAAAATTTACAAGATAATGCCAAAATGATAGTTTTTCTTTCTCTATAGCATCACAATTATGAATATCTGATTTTTGCACAGTTTGTCAAACTGAGACGCAGTAGCTCATTGTTTAAAATTATATGTTCTGTGGATTTGGGGTGGAGAGTTCTGTAAATATTTGTTAGTTTACTTGTTCCAGGTCTGAGTTCAAGTCCTGGATATTCTTGTTAATTTTCTATCTCATTGATCTGCCGAATATTGACAGTATAATGTTAAAGTCTCTCACTATTACTGTGTGCGAGTCTAAGTCTCTTTGTAAGTCATGAAGAACCTGCCTTATGTATCTGGGTGTTCCTGTATTGGGTGCGTATATATTTAGGATCATTAGCTCTTCTTGTTGTATTGATCCTTTCACCACCATGTAATGACCCTCTTTGTTTCTTAGGGTCTTTGTTGCTTTAAAGTCTGTTTTATCAGAGATGAAAATTGCAGCTTCTGTGTTTTTTTTTTTTTTTTTACTGGTTGTTCCTTTCTATTTGTAGCGTCTTTTGACTTTTTAATAATAGCCATTCTGACTGCTGGTGTAAGGTATCTCATTTTGGTTTTGATTTGCATTTCTCTAATGATCAGTGATGTTGAGCTTTTTTTCATATGCTTGTTGACCACATGTATGTCTTTTTTTGCAAAGTGTCTGTTCATGTCCTTTGCCCACTTTTTAACAGGGTTGTTATATTCTTGTAAATTTCTTTAAGTTCCTTGTAGATAATGGGTATTGCTTGTTAGATGGATAGTTTGCAAAACTTTTCTGCAATTCTCTAGGTTGTCTGTTTACTCTATTGATAAGTTTCTTTTACTGTGCAGAAGCTCTTTAGTTTAGTTGGATTTCATTTGTCCATTTTTGCTTTTGTTGTAATTGCTTTTGGCATCTTCATCATGAAATATTTGCCTGTTCCTATATCCAGAAATATATTGCCTAGGTTGTCTTCCAGGGTTTTTACAGTTTTGGGTTTTACATTTAAGTCCTTAATGCATCTCGAGTTCATATCTGTGTATGGTGTAAGGAGGGGGTCCAGTTTCAATCTTCTGCCTATGCCTAGCTGATTACCCCAGCACTGTTTGTTGAATAGGAAGTACTTTCCCCATTGCTTTTGTCAGCTGTGTCAAAGATCAGATGGTTGTAGGTGTGTGGCCTTATTTCTGGGCTCACTATTCAGTTCCATTGATCTGTGTGTCTTTTTGTACCAATACCATGCTGTTTTGGTTACTGTGGCTCTGTAGTATAGTTTGAAGTTGTGTAGCATAATGCTTCCAGCATTGTTCATTTTGCTTAGAATTGCCTTGGCTATTCAAGCTTTTCTTTGGTTCCATATGAATTTTAAAATAGTTTTGTCTAGTTTTGTGAAGAATATCGTTAATAGTTTGATAGGAATAGCATTGAATGTATAAATTGCTTTGGGCACTATGGCCATTTTAACAGTATTGATTCTTCCTATCCACGAGCATGGAATGTTTTTGCATTTGTTTGTGTCATCTCTGATTTCTCTGAGCAGTCTTTTGGAGTTCTCATTGTAGATATCTTTTTACCTCCCTTGTTAGCTGTATTCCTAGGTATTTTATTCTTTTTGTGGCAGTTGTAAATGGGATTGTATGCCTGATTTGCCTCTTGGCTTGACTTTTGTTGGTGTATAGGATTGCTACTAATTTTTGTATATTGATTTGGTACCCTGAGATACTGCTGAAATTGTTTATCAGCTTAAGGACCTTTTTGGACCACGACTGGAGTTTTCTAAATAACAGAATCATGTCATATGCAAACCATGATAGTTTGGCTTTCTCTCTTCCTATTTGGATGACCTTTCTTTCTTTCTGTTACCTGATTGCTCTGCCCAGGACTTCTAATACTATGTTGAATAGGTGTGGTGATAGAGGGCATCCTTGTCTTGTGCTGGGTTTTCAAGAGTAATACTTCCAGCTTTTGCCCATTCAGTATAATGTTGGCTGTAGGTCTCCTCCTGCCGGGATTCCAGATGCCCAAGGCGAGAGCCAATTGCTCCTTGCTGGTTCAACTCACTTATTCCCCTGGAGTTCTTGGGGGCCAGGAACGAGTCCTGGTGTGTGGTAGTCCCATTCAGGGTTTCCAGCTTTCTTCTCCTTCAACCAAGCTCTTCTGTGTCTTCCCTCTCCACTCTCATTGCCTTCTCTTTGAAGATTTGTTAGGAATGTGCCAGTAATTCTTGTCTCTCGGTGGCAGCTTTTCCACCTTGCTGCATTTAGTCGTCCATCTTGTCCAACCTTGATAAGTTAGGACTTACTCGTGCCATTTTGTTATTTGTTTTCTGGTTGTTTTGTGATCCCTCTCTTCCTTCTTGTCTTCCTTTTAGTTAAGGCAGTTTTCTGTGGTTGTATGTTTTAATTTCTTATTTATTTATTTATTTTTTTTGGAGATGGAGTTTCACTCCGTTGCCCAGGCTGGAATGCAGTGACTCGATCTCAGCTTACTGCAACCTCTGCCTCCCGGGTTTGAGTGATCCTCCTGCCTCAGCCACCCGAGTGGCTGGGATTATAAGTCCCCACCACGTCCAGCTAATTTTCACATTTTTACTAGAGACAGGGTTTCGCCATGTTGGCCAGGCTGGTCTCCAACTCCTGACGTCAGGTGATGCATCCACCTTGGCCTCTCAAAGTGTTGGGATCACAGGCATGAGTCACCATACCCAGCATAATTTCTTGCTTATACTTTTTTGTGTATCTGTTGTATGTTTGTTTATTTGAAGTTACCATGAAGCTTGCAAATAATGTAACACATCATTTTAAGCTGATGATAACACTGATTGCATAAACAAGCAAACAAACGAACAAAGAGAAAACTAATGTTCTATTGCCAGTGAGTTTTATACCTTCATATAATTCTTCATTGTTCATTAACATCCTTTTCTTGCAGATTGAGAAATTCCCTTTAGTATTTCTTGTAGGACAGGTCTGGTATTGATGAAATTTCTCAGCTTTTGTTTGTGTGGGAAAGTCTTTATTTCTCCTTCACATTTGAAGGATATTTTCACCAGATATGTTCTTCTAGGGTAAAAGTTTTTTGTCGTTGTTCCTTCACCCCTTTAAATGTGTCATGTCACTCTTTCCTGGCCTGTAAGTTTTTCACTGAAAAGTCTACTGCCAGATGTATTGGAGCTTTTTTGTATGTTGTTTCTTCTCTTGCTGTGTTTAGGATCCTTTCTTTATCCTTGACCTTTGAGAGTTTATTAAATGGTGGGAAGTAGTCTTCATTAGGTTAAATCTGCTTGGTGTTCCATAACCTTCTTTTGCTTGAATATTGATACCTTTCTCTAGGTTTGGGAAATTCTCTGTTGTTATCCCTTTGAATAAATTTTATACCCCATCTGTCTCTTTGCCTCTTCTTTAAGGCCAATAACTCTTAGATTTGCCCATTTGAGGCTATTTTCCAGATCTTATAGATGTGCTTCATTGTTTTCTGTTCTTTTTTCTTTTGTCTCCTCTGATGGTGCATTTTCAAATAGCCTGTCTTCAAGCTTGCTAATTCTTTCTTCTCCTTGATCAGTTCTGCTATTAAGAGACTCTTAATACATTCTTCAATGTGTGAAATGCATTTTTGACTCCAGAATTTCTGCTTGATTATTTTAAATTATTTCAGTATCTGTGTGAAATTTATCTGATGGAACTCTGAGTTTCTTCTCTGTGTTATCTTGAATTTCATTGAATTTCCTCAAGACAGCTATTTTGAATTCTCTGTCTAAACATTCACATATATCTGTCTCTCCAGGATTGGTCCCTGGGGCCTTATTTAGTTCATTTGGCGGTGGTGTGTTTCCTGGATGCTTGTGGACATTGATTCAAGTCTGGTTATTGAAAAGTTAGGTATTTATTATAGTCTTTGCAATCTAGCTTTGTTTGTGCCCATACTTCTTAGAAAGGCTTTCCAGGTATTTGAAGAGAGTTGAGTATTGTGATCTAAGTTGTTGGTCACTGCATCTCTATCTGCATTAGAGGGCATCCCAAGCTGGGTAATGCTGTGACTCTTGTAGTCTTGCAGACTCATAGAGATACGACCTTGGTGGTCTTGGATAAGATCTGGAAGAAAAGTCTGGATTACCAGGCAGAGACTCTTGTTCTCTTCCCTTACTTTCTCCCAAACAGAATCAATCTCTGTGCTAAGCTGTCTGGAAAGCTGGTGGAGAGATGACACAAGCACCCCTCTGGCTCCCTCTACAGGGGCCACACTGGGTTAGACCTGAAGCCTGCATGGCAGTGGGTCTCACCTAAGCTCCACAGTAACCACTGCCTGGCCTCTGCCTTTGTTAGCTCAAGGTTCTAAGGCTCCACATTCAGCATGTGGCAAAGCCAGCCTTGCTTGTGTCCTTCCCTTCTGGGCTGCAAATGTAACCCAGCCCAAGGCCAGTCCCAAGATGCTATCCAAGATCCAGGGCCTAGAGTCAGAAACTTTAGGAATCTGCTTGGAGCTCTATTCTACTTCGGCTGAGCTGGCAACCAAGCCATAAGACAAAGTCCTTTCCACCCTTCCCTCCCCTTTCCACAAGCAAAGGAGTCTCTCCCTGTGTCCACTAGCGCCCCCCAGCCACCAGGCCCACAGCAGGTACTACCTGGCTACTGCTGATGTTCACTCAGGCCCCAAGCAAGGGCTCTTCAATCAGCTTGTGATAAATGCTACCAGGACTATGTCTCTCTCTTCTGGGAATTGGGTTCCCCTCCATCCCAGGAAAGGTCCAGAAATGCCATCTAAAAGCCAAGGCCTAGAATTAGGGTCCCCACGGGTCTGCCTGGTACCCTACCCCACTGTGGCTGAGTTGGTACCTAAACCATATGTCAAAGTCCTCTTTACTCTTTCCTCTTCTTTTCTCAAGCAGAAGTCTCTTCCCATAGTGTCCACAGCTGGGAATGTGCTATGTCACACCTGAAGGTAGCATGTCTCTGAGTCTCACTGAAGGCCGACTGCAAGTACTGCCTGATTATTCAGGGCCCAAGGGCTCTTTAGAGAGCAGGTGTTGAATCCTGCTGGGATTGAGTCATTCCCTTCAAGAGAATGAGTTTCCTCTGACCAGGGTATGTGTCTGGAAATGTCATCTAGGAGTTAGGGCCTGGAACAGGGGCCTGAGGACTCTGACTGGTGCCCTATCCTACTGTGGCTGAGGTGATATTCAGGCTGCAAGACAAAGTCTTCTTTACTCTTCCCTCTCTTCTCCTCAAGCAAAAGGAAAGAGTCTATCCTGGAGCTGTGAGCTATGTGCCTGGGATTTGCAAAGGAGGGGCACAAGCAATCTCCTGGCCACCCTGACTGGTGTCTCACTAGGTCACATGACCCCCAAGTCCAGTGGCTCTCAGCCCAGCACAGCACAGCACAGGACCTGGAGTCTTTGTGGCCCAGGTTGCCTTTCAGGTTTATTTAGGACCACAGAACTCTTTAGTTCACGGTAGCAAAGCCTGTCGGAAGTCAGGTTCCGCCTGCTAGGATAGGTGATTTCCCTCTGGCTGTGGCTGGTGTAAATGCTCCCTCTGCGGGTGCCAGCTGAGTTCTGCCTGGTGTTTCTTTTCACTGTGACAGGGCAGCACTGAGTTCTAATGCAGAGTCCCACAATCACTGTACTCTCCTCCAAACACACAGATTCTCTCTCCCTGCCACCTGGCTGCTACCAGGGGATGAGTGAAGGGTGGCATTGACAGTTCAAGATTGTATTTTCTACCCCCTTTGGTGCCTCTTTCAGTGATATGAAGTTAAAATCTGGTACAGTGATTACTCACCTGATTTTTGGTTCTCATGAAGTTGTTTTTATTATGGACAGTTTTTCAATTTGGTGTTCCTGCAGGGAGGATGATCAGTGGAGGCTTCTATTCAGCCATCTTGCTCTGCCTCCAGTCACATTTGCCATTGTTAAATAACCTCAGAATAGTAGTATACTTGTCAGTGTGTTTAATTTGAGAATAAAAAGTGAGCTATGGATGATACTTATCAAAGGTTTCTATTAAGTTATATAAGTCTTTAAAAGGGCACCGTATTCCAGGATCCTTGATCATGTTTCCCATCACAGTTGTTTGCCAGCCTTCTGCCTTATACTTGGAAAATTTAACTCTTGACACCAGGGAATCCATTTCTGTCGCATGTATTTTACTTAGAAAGCATTGCAGGGTTATGTGGTTTTAAATTATATTAGGAAATTTGAGAAATTCTAGGTCAGAATTATTCCTACTGCAAGTGCCTTTCCCTTTGGTGTTCGTCACTAAAATGTTTGTCTGTCACGTGAAATACTCAAAAGAATGACAAAGAGAGGAATCTTGACAAAAAAATGCTGTAACTAATACTTGAGACTAATCACTGTGCGGAACCCGTTACTACGGCAACTAACCTAAATGCCGCTTGCAATACAATAGTCAAGACATTAAGAGAATTTAGCCCTAAATGGTCTTACTAACTGGTTTCTACAGTAATGGTCCTGTGAATGCCATCAAATTAGTAATGGTGATAACAATAATGTGTTTTCCTTTTGGTATGGTACCCCCTTAACAAATTGATTTTAAGTCAAAACTTGATACCTCTTTTGAGACAGGTCATGCACTTGTAACAACTCCCATTTTCTCTCTATAGTTAATCAGCTGTGTTCAGCGAATACTTATGAACAGAAGGCTCCAGCAGCAGTACAATCAGCAGCAACAGCAACAGATGACTTATCAACAAGCAACACTGGGTCACCTCATGATGCCAAAGCCTCCAAATTTGATCATGAATCCTTCTAACTACCAGCAGATTGATATGAGAGGAATGTATCAGCCAGTGGCTGGTGGTATGCAGCCACCGCCATTACAGCGTGCACCACCCCCAATGAGAAGCAAAAATCCAGGACCTTCCCAAGGGAAATCAATGTGATTTTGCACTAAAAGCTTAATGGATTGTTAAAATCATAGAAAGATCTTTTATTTTTTTAGGAATCAATGACTTAACAGAACTCAACTGTATAAATAGTTTGGTCCCCTTAAATGCCAATCTTCCATATTAGTCTTACTTTTTTTTTTTTAAATAGGGCATACCATTTCTTCCTGACATTTGTCAGTGATGTTGCCTAGAATCTTCTTACACACATTGAGTACAGAAGATATTTCAAATTGTTTTCAGTGAAAACAAGTCCTTCCATAATAGTAACAGCTCCACAGATTTCCTCTCTAAATTTTTATGCCTGCTTTTAGCAACCATAAAATTGTCATAAAATTAATAAATTTAGGAAAGAATAAAGATTTATATATTCATTCTTTACATATAAAAACACACAGCTGAGTTCTTAGAGTTGATTCCTCAAGTTAAATACTTTTGTACTTAATCCATTTCTTGATTAAAGTGATTGAAATGGTTTTAATGTTCTTTTGACTGAAGTCTGAAACTGGGCTCCTGCTTTATCATCTCTGTGACTGAAAGTTAGAAACTGAGAGTTATCTTTGACACAGAATTGTGTGCAATATTCTTAAATACTACTGCTCTAAAAGTTGGAGGAGTCTTGCAGTTATCTTAGCATTGTATAAACAGCCTTAAGTATAGCCTAAGAAGAGAATTCCTTTTTCTTCTTTAGTCCTTCTGCCATTTTTTATTTTCAGTTATATGTGCTGAAATAATTACTGGTAAAATTTCAGGGTTGTGGATTATCTTCCACACATGAATTTTCTCTCTCCTGGCACGAATATAAAGCACATCTCTTAACTGCATGGTGCCAGTGCTAGTGCTTCATCCTGTTGCTGGCAGTGGGATGTGGACTTAGAAAATCAAGTTCTAGCATTTTAGGAGGTTAACACTGAAGTTGTGGTTGTTAGGTTCACACCCTGTTTTATAAACAACATCAAAATGGCAGAACCATTGCTGACTTTAAGTTCACATGAGGAATGTGCTTTAACAATTCCCAGTACTATCAGTATTGTGAAATATTCCTCTGAAAGATAAGAGTCACTGGCTTCTATGCGCTTCTTTTCTCTCATCATCATGTTCTTTTACCCCAGTTTCCTTAGATTTTTAAAAACCTGTTTCAGAGTTTTGGTTTTTTTTTTTTTTTAGTTTCGATTGTAAGGCAATTATTAAATCAAAATTAATTCATCCAATACCCTTTTACTAGAAGTTTTACTAGAAAATGTATTACATTTTTTTTTTCTTAATCCAGTTCTGTAAAAATGACCTATAATTTTATTCATGTACAATTTTGGTTACTTGAATTCTTAAAGAAAACATTGTTTTTGACTATGGGAGTCAATTCAACATGGCAAAACCATTTTTGAGATGATGATATAACAGGTAGTGAAACAGCTTAAGAATTCAGAAAAAAGAAAACTGGGTGTAGGCTTTGCTCTAGGTATCACTGGATTAGAATGAATTTAACATTAGCTAAAACTGCTTTGAGTTGTTTGGATGATTAAGAGATTGCCATTTTTATCTTGAAATAACTAGTGGTAAAACATCCAGGAGCACTAGAATTGTGATAATAGAATTTGTGAGGTTTGGTGGATCCACGCCCCCCCCTTCCCATGATGAGATATCACTAATAATTTCTGTGTATTTAGATATTATGCCAGCCATGTAATCAGATTTATTTAATTGGGCGGGGCAGGTGTGTATTTACTTTAGAAAAAATGAAAAAGACAAGATTTATGAGAAATATTTGAAGGCAGTATACTCTGGTCAACTGTTACCAGTTGGTATTTCTACAAGTTCAGAATACTTTAAACCTGATTTACTAGACCTGGGAATTTTCAACATGGTCTAATTATTTACTCAAAGACATAGATGTGAAAATTTTAGGCAACCTTCTAAACCTTTTTCACCATGGATGAAACTATAACTTAAAGAATAATACTTAGAAGGATTAATTGGAAATCAGAGTTTGAAATAAAACTTGGACCACTTTGCATACACTCTTCTCACTGACATTTTAGCTACATAATATGTACTTTGAGTATAACATCAAGCTTTAACAAATATTTAAAGACAAAAAAATCATGTCAATAAAATACTAAAAGGCTCATTTTTATATTTGTTTTAGATGTTTTAAATAGTTGCAATGGTTAAAAATGATGATTTAAAATGTTGCTTGTAATACAGTTTTGCCTGCTAAATTCTCCACATTTTGTAACCTGTTTTATTTCTTCGGGTGTAAAGCGTTTTTGCTTAGTATTGTGATACTGTATATGTTTTGTCCCAGTTGTATAGTAATGTTTCAGTCCATCATCCAGCTTTGGCTGCTGAAATCATACAGCTGTGAAGACTTGCCTTTGTTTCTGTTAGACTGCTTTTCAGTTCTGTATTGAGTATCTTAAGTACTGTAGAAAAGATGTCACTTCTTCCTTTAAGGCTGTTTTGTAATATATATAAGGACTGGAATTGTGTTTTTAAAGAAAAGCATTCAAGTATGACAATATACTATCTGTGTTTTCACCATTCAAAGTGCTGTTTAGTAGTTGAAACTTAAACTATTTAATGTCATTTAATAAAGTGACCAAAATGTGTTGTGCTCTTTATTGTATTTTCACAGCTCTGAAAATCTGTGCACATACTGTCTCATAGAAAATGTATAGCTTTTGTTGTCCTATATAATGGTGGTTCTTTTGCACATTTAGTTATTTAATATTGAGAGGTCACGAAGTTTGGTTATTGAATCTGTTATATACTAAATTCTGTAAAGGGAGATCTCTAACCTCAAAAAGAATTTACATACCAGGAAGCCCATGTGTGTTTGTTAGTTTTGGATGTCTGTGTAATCCAGCCCCATTTCCTGTTTCCCAACAGCTGTAACACTCATTTTAAGTCAAGCTGGGCTACCAACCCATACTTGATAAAAAAGCTGCTTACCATTCAGAAGCCATAGCAGGTAGATGGAAACCTTATTACCTGGCCTCCAAAGAAGCTTAATATTTTGCAGCCTTCCCTTAGCTATGCTCATTTTCCCTCCATTATCATAGAATGAGATCCATATTTATGTTCCCCAAACAAAACTTTGAAAGCAGTTACCTATCTGTCCCAGTAGCCCTTGTTTCCTTTGAGGGTAGCATATTGTGAGGTTATAGAGACTATTCTAAGAGTAAAACAGGTCAATCCTTTTACATGTTTATTTTACTAAAAATTATGTTCAGGTTATTACTACTTTATTTGACCAGACTCAGTCTCAAATGACTTGGCTATCTCCAAATCAAATCTACCCTTAGAGAATAAACATTTTTCTACCATTAATTTTTTTCAAGTCTATAATGTGAGCCAGTCCCAAAGGAGTGACCAACTTTCAGAAATGCTTTCATCTTTGCAACATTTTATATATACTATTAAATGGGGTGAATAAAAAGTTTTAAATCCAAAATATGTACTGTGTTAAAGCTCAACATCTGCCAGGTAACTAAACTGTTCACATCACTAGTGTTGGATGTAATAACAGGATAGTGGCTCACCCCCAAGAGCTGCCATAAAATTCCCTTATGATAGGTACTACCACTCTCTCTTTGGAATAACCTTCCTGACACCATTGTGCCCCTAAAGTAAGAATCATCCTTCCTCTTTGCTCCCTAGGGATCTTTCTGATCATGACTGCTGCACACACACCTTCACCAAGAAAGAGCATATAAATTGAGGCCTTTAGTAAAGGTAAGAATACAACTTTAATTGAAAGAATGAAGGAGTGAGGCAAATCCTAAAATACTGCAAGCAGGCCCTCTTTAATACAAACATATCACAAGCAATCTCTACGCAGCAACACTCCACAATCTGTTCCCGAACATTCTACCCTTTTCTGATAGAAGCATGTAAGGGAGGGAGGAGCTTTGCTGTAATCTTCAGCTATGCATACCAGATGACTACTAAGATACTTTTACCTATTAAGTATACCCAGGTTCATCCCTGTGGTCCTCATGTTAAATAAGTATTGGTTTTCAAGATAGGTAAAGAAAGATGGCTTATCAGATGCAAGGATGGGATTTGCTTTAGTTATATGAGGAGAGAGTATAGTACTGAAACAGAACAAAGAGGAATCGGAAGACAGTTAAGTTGGAGTGGATTGATAAAGAGCCTTGAAATCCTGAATGAGTAATTCAGTATAGAGGGTAACAAGGGCAGATGATAACGTTTAGCAAGTAAAGATGGTGATTTGGGTGAGGGTAATTTGGTTTAGAATGCAAGGTGGTGAAAGATTGGAGACAGGAAGATAATTAGTCCAAGCATGAAGGACAAAAGGAAAAAAATCATTAGAGGTTGCATAGGATAGTGAAGTTTTACAATGATATAAGAAAAACCTGTTATTTTACTCTTCCCCCTGAGAAGCCTTTGTTTTGGAATTTTTATTTTTACACAAAAAGTTCACTTAATTCTGATTACTCTCAAACGTAATGGTCTTTCTAAATTTTTTGTTACTCCTTTACATTTGCAGAAGTGAGGTTGGTCCTTTGAGTGTAATTCTACTTTTTTCCCCAAGCCAGTTCTTAAAAGTGAAATACATTTCCATGGGACCCATTCATTCAAAGTGCTAGTATCTTTGTGGGTAATGTTATAAGCTTTCCTTAGTATTTTCAATGTGCTTTGTAGTTATGTGTTAACCTATATACAACGTATCTGTGAGAGAAGTGAGAATAATTACATTTTCTTTATGACAAGCTATAAGTGAAACCAAAATCAAATCCGTTGCACTTAAGGAGGCAAAAGACATATTCTAGTTATTTAAATTCTCTAGGTCTTTCACATCTACTTTGAGAAAAATGGGAAAATATAATACTTTGCCTGCTAGAGGGCAGGGGACTAGGCCAGGTGATTTCTTAAGTCCTGTTCACCTCCCTGAGTTAAACTTTGAGGAAAGCACAGCCAAAAGGCAATGTGTTTGTCTAAGGTTACAGGGTAAATTCGTAAACAGCATTAGAAATCCCTTCCCTTTGGCTAACCCTCTCCCCTGCTAAGCTATACCTTTTCTTTCCCTCTGTGTAGAAAAAGAGAGGTCTGACAGACATTTTAATGATAAAGCAGGTAAGTTGTAATTGGCTCTAATTACCATTTCCACTAGCTGTAACCTTTATCTTTTGCCCAGAGGCTCTCCCAGAGCTTCCTACTGCCTTTGGAACTCATTGCAGAAAATGAAAAAAACATGTTTAAGAATCTGATTCTTGTATTTTGGTTGGCTGATTGGGTTATGAACATGACAAAACATCAATGAAAATACAGATCCGTTTTGTGAAGCCCACTTTTAAATAGTTGATGATTTACCACTCTATTAACTGTAAAGCCAAATTAGACCAATGTTTACATTGTCTGGTCTGGAAAAAGTTCATAGTAAGAGGCAATATTTGTTTATGTTGACTCCTGTGTAACTACATGGAACACTTTTTGAGATGTATGTTTTATAGTCAAATTGTGTGACAAAAAAGAAAACTAATAGATGAGTGAAACAGGAATCATTACTTTTTTCTGTAGCTGCTTGTGCCCCACATGCCAGTAGCAAAGCAGGTAGACACACTAGCCTATTGAATACATTCAATGAAAACAAAACCAAACTTAAGAAAAGGTGGGAGGGGGACGTGGTTTACCACTATTTGAGGTCTTACTACTTTATCCCCAACTCTTAGTAAGTTTTCAACAATACAGCATGGAGAGGTTGGGCTTTAAAGGCTTTAGCGGTGCAGGCTTACTTGGATCTAATTATCCTTAACAAAGTAAACCTTTTATTCTATTAGCAAGTTTTCCACCCCCTCTTCCCTCGTCTTGCACACACTGTTCCTAGATGTGCTAAGCTCAAATGAAGTGCCTGCCTATGACATTTTTCCCCCTTTACTTCTCCAAACGATCTTTCCCCAACTCTAGCCTTATATTCTAGAAATGCCTCAACCTCTCTCCTGAGGTTGAGGAGAACTTGTAGAACCTTAGAATGCCAGAGACAGTAGGGGTCTTAAAGTCCATGTAGCCCATACCCCTCCCTTTATAATCAGGAAGACAAAGGCCCAGAGAGGGGAAAAGGCCACACCAGGGCACTCATATCTTCTAGCTTTTATTCCAGTTCTCATTCCACTCCATTCAGATACCTTTTGTTACATTTAAATTCTAATTCATTTTCTTCAATCCACCAGACCAAATTAAGCAAATGTTCAGAATAATGGGTACTGAGCTAAGCTTAAAAATGAGAACTGTTTGTGAAAAGTAGAATATGTAAACCAAAATGAAAGGGTAACATTCTTGTGATAACTGTAAAACAGGAAGCCCCAGACACATCCCCTAAACCATTAATTTGGCATCCAGAATATTGGCTTCAGGATTTTGTTTCAGAGGGATATTTAATTTCTTTAAATGGTTCTTTTACCACACTCGGTATGGTTTACACCAATAGGATCAAGGAGCTCTCTTCTACTTTCTGGATCTCAGTATCCAGTGACAAGGATGGAATCATTCAGCCTTCCATAGACCAGGCAAGTTTATGCACCAAGTACTTTAAAATCCTCCATTTCAAATGAGAAATGATGATATATTCATGAGAAAACAAAATAGAAAGCTCTGTGTTAGTATAGTGATCTCTGTCAGAATAAGGGTGACTGTTCTTGAGTTACAGAGCTGTACCACATGGATCATGAACAGTTTACATATTTCCAAGGAACTGAAAGACAGCAAAATGATTTTTTTTTGAGACAAGTTCTCCCTCTGTCACCCAGGCTGGAATGCAATGGTGCGATCTTGGCTCACTACAGCCTCGACCTCCTGGGCTCAAGTGATCCTCCCACCTCAGCCTTCCAAGTAGTGGGACTACAGGAGTGCATCACTACGCCTGGCTAATTTTGTTTATTTTTTGTAGAGACAATGTCTCACTGTGTTGGCCAGGCTGGTCTTGAAGTCCTGGGCTGCTCAAGTGATCCTCTTGCTTCAGCTTTCCAACGTACTAGGATTACAGAAGTTAGCCAGTATGCCTGGCCCCAAAATGATTTTAATATGCTAGCACTTGGGAGCATGGTTCCATCTGTAAACTTGGACAAGTTACTTCACCTCTATGTATCTTCTCTCACACAGTGATCAAGATTTATTGTGCACCTATTGTGTTTCAGGCACTATGGCCAGTCACTTTTCATTACTCCTATGTTGCAGATGAGAAAATTGGTTTGAAATACTTATTTGCCCAGTGTCTCACAACTAATTGAAAGAGGCAAATGGCAGATGTGTTTTCCCACTGAAGAAGCCTGCAATTCTTCCTTGAACTGTGATTTAACCCCAGCTTTTTGCAAACCATTTAGAGAACCTTATTTTGTTCTTTTGCATATCAGCTCTCACATCTGTTTTTACTTTAACCAAGATTTAAATAAAACAGAATACTCCCTGATATGATTTGGATCTGTGTCCCCACCAAATCTCATGTTGAATTGTAATCCCCAGTGATGGAGGTGGGGCCTGGTGAGAGGTGATTGGATCTTGGGGATGAGTTTCTTTTTTATTTATCTTTAAGTTCCAGGATACATGTGCAGAACGTGCAGGTTTGTTATATAGGTATACATGTGCCGTGGTGGTTTGCTGCAGCTACTGACCCGTCCTTTAAGTTCCCTCCCCTCACTCCCCACCTCCAAAAGGCCCTGGTGTGTGTGTTGTTCCCCTCAGTGTCCATGTGTTCTCCTTATTCAACACCCACTTATGAGTGACAACATGCAGTGTTTGGTTTTCTGTTCCTGTGTTAGTTTGCTGAGCATGATGGCTTCCAGCTTCATCCATGTCCCTGCAAAGGACATGCTCTCATTCCTTTTTATGACTGCATAGTATTCCATGGTATATATGTACCACATTTTCTTTATACAGTCTATCATTGATGGGCATTTGGGTTGGTTCCATGACTTTGCTATTGTAAATAGTGCTGCAATAAATATATGTGTGCATTTGTCTTTACAGTAGAATGATTTATATTCCTTTGGCTATATACCCAGTAATGGGATTGCTGGGTCAAATGGTATTTCTGGTTCTAGATCCTTGAGGAATCACCACACTGTCTTCCGCAATGGTTGAACTAATTTACACTCCCACCAACAGTGTAAAAGTGTTATTTCTCCACAGCCTTGCCAGCATCTATTGTTTCTTGGCTTTTTAATAACTGCAATTCTAAGTGGTGTGAGATGGTATCTCATTGTGGTTTTGATTTGCATTTCTCTAATGATCAGT
>CAUYLG010012283.1:0-12484 GCA_963573385.1 Cacajao melanocephalus | reverse complement strand
ACACCATGGAATACTATGCAGCCATAAAAAACGATGAGTTCGTGTCCTTTGTAGGGACGTGGATGAACCTGGAAACCATCATTCTCAGCAAACTGACACAAGAACAGAAAATCAAACACCGCATGTTCTCACTCATAGGTGGATGTTGAACAATGAGAACACATGGACACAGGGAGGGGAGAACTAGGGGAGGGACAGCAAGGGGTGGGGAGTTGGGGAGGGATAACATGGGGAGCAATGCCAGATATAGGTGATGGGGAGGAAGGCAGCAAACCACATTGCCATGTATGTACCAATGCAACAATCCTGAATGTTCTTCACATGTACCCCAAAACCTAAAACAAAACAAAATATATATATATAAAATAATAATATACTTAGTATAATTTACTTTTATAAAATTAATTGACATTTATTCTCATCAAGTGGGAAAAAAGTTCTACCTGATGTTTGAAGTGCTTGGTGAGCATACTTAGAAAGTAGAATACAGCTATTTTATAGAACTTGTTGATAGACAATACTAATATTCATATAAAAGTATAACAATATTATATCATTATGTTGTTATCAATATGTGTGCTTTTATTTTATAATTTTCTGATTTTAGAATTTCTCTTTGTTCCATAATATTTTGTGCCAAACACAAATTTATGATGAACTTATACTATATTTTGAATACTAGGATAAAACACTTTTGCAATAATTAATTAATAAATTCTTAAATGCTATTTGAATGTTAGTGAGTTTTATAGCTCTGTAACATGGCTGTGATGCCATAACATATATCAGTACTTATTCTTTCACTCTCCACAGTACTTTAAGATATGAGGCTTTTTATTATCATCATTATTTTGTTGACCTCTGATATAGATATTTTCCGTTAATTTATCTGCTTCAAGTAGTTGAGAAAAATCGTATTTTCATTCTTTAAAATTTGTTTACATATTTTTCTGTTCTCAGAGGTAAGAAAAATTTTGTTTGAACAACTAAAATATGAATTTATTTTTGCCCCTCAGGATCATGTGTCCCCAGTGAAGCGTGGATCAACAGTGTGAGAACTGGATGGTTGGGGGGAAGATGGATTAGTCAACAATAGACTTTAACATGATATAAAATAATTGCTCTATTTAATAATATATCAAGTTATCTAGTTTGGGGAACAGAAAAACAATCACTTGCATCTTTATTTGAATATCAATACATGTCACAAAATGCATTAACAGTCCTCTGCACATCTGAATATTTTGATAGATATGAGTCAATAACATTTCTCTAGTTGCTAGTGTGTTCCATTGAATTAGATAGGTACTACATTGCTACACTTTCAAATAAATCCATTACATTGGCAGCTTTATGTCTTTTTATACCTCAATATTGATTCACAATGGTATTTTGACTGTACAAAATGATAACATTTAAAGACACGGTTATAAGAGAATGTATAATATGTGTGTGGAGAAAAAGAGAGGAAATGTGAAAACTGTTTAAAACAAAGTATTCATAATATTTTGTATTACATGACTGAATAGTCACTAGGCAAGCTTGGAAGCTATCACTAAGAATATCTTGATTAAGGATACTAATGAAATCCTTTCATTTAAAATTTAATCTGAAATTCAAAATATTTTTTAAAATCTCTATGTTGTTAGAAAAATTGCAGAAATTGATTTTGAGAGAATACCATCTTGTGGTTTCAGAGAAATAATAAATCATTCTCAGTTCTCTCATAATGTTGGTGTAATCTGTTCCTTATAAATCATTATAGACCACAGTCTCTCATTTATAGGGTCAAAAGGCTATACACTGAGTAATAATTCAGAGATTTGTTTTAAAATAAAGTTTTACCCATTGAGTTCCATAATCTTAGCAAATGTCACACTCCCTCCTTCCTCCTGCTGCTCCATCAATATTCAACCAAGTAACCAACTCAGGGCTAGGAGCTAATAGGAACCAAGAAGCTAAACACAGAAGTTATTTCACCATCAGAAAATAGGGAAAATCATATTCTTCACCTTGTGAAATTTTAAAAGCTTAGGAGAAGAAGGAATTTAAAGCATGTGGAGTAAAAAAAGGTTATCTAAAGCAGACTATTTAGGCCGTCATATTTTTCAAAATATAAATTACTACATTAAATGCATTCTCCATTTCTGTAAAAAAGAAAAAAAAAAGGCCATTGGGATTTTTATTGGGAATGCATTGGACTGCTTTGAGAAGTATGGATATTTTAACAATATTAAATCTTCCAGTCTATGAACACAGGCTTTTTATTTGTTTGTGTCTTCTTTAATTTCCTTCATCATTCTTTAGTGGTTTTCAGTTTACAAGTCTTTCATCACTGCAGTTTAATTTTTTCCTAAGTATTTTATTCCTTTTGGTGCTATTGTAAATGGGGTTATTTTTCTAAATTACTTTTGAAATAATTAGTATATAGAAATGCAACTTATTTTGTGTGTTGATTTTGTTTCTTGCAATGTTACTGAATAAATTTATTGGTGCCAGCAGGTTTTTAAAGAAGCCTTGTCAATGAAGAACAAACCTGGAGGCATCACATCTCCTGATTTCAAAATATATTACAAACTATGCTAATTTAAAATACAGTGCTGGTGTAAATACAGACATATAGACAAATGCAACAAAATAGAGAGTCAGAAACAAATTCACACATATAGAATCAGCTGATCTTTTGTTTTGTTTTTTTGTTTGTTTGTTTGTTTGTGTTTTTGTTTTTTTGGAGAACCAGTCTCACTCTGTCGCTCAGGCTGGAGTGCAGTGGTGTGATCCCAGCTCATTGCAACCTCTGCCTCCTGAGTTCAAGGGATTCTCTTGCCTCAGCCTCCAGAGTAGCTGGGATTACAGGTGTGCACCACCATGCCCACCTAATTTTGTATATTTAGTAGAGATGGGGTTTCACTGTGTTGGCCAGGCTGATCTCAAACTCCCAACATCGGGTGATCCGCCTGCCTTCTTGGTCTCCCAAAGTGCTGGGATTACAGGTGTGAGCCGTCGTGCCCAGTCCAGTAAGCTGATCTTTAACAAGGGTACCAAGAATGTACAATGGAGAAAGGATAATCTTTTCAATAAATGAAGCTGAGTAAACTGGACATCCACATGTAAAAGAGTAAAATTTGACCCTTATAATTATACAAAAATTAACCTAATATGGATTAAAGATCTAAATGTAAGAACTGAAATTGTAAAAATCCTACAAAAAAATGTAGGGACAAGCTCATTGATAATGATCTCGGCGATGATGTTTTTTTTTTTGGCTAGGACACCAAAAGCACAGATAACAAAAGCAAAACTAAATAAGTGAGATTATATCAAATATAAAAAGTTCCAAAAGTTCCACAGAGCTAATGAAATAATAAACAAAATGAAAAGGCAATCTATGGAATGGGAAAACATATTTGCAAGCCAGATATCCAATAAAGGATTGAATTTCAAAATATGTATGGTAATCCTAGAACTCAATAGCCTAAGAAGTTGTCTAAAGACTTGAATAGATGTCTCTCCAAAGAAGACACCCAAATAACTGACAAGTATATAAAAATATGTTCAACATCAGTAACCATCATCAGGAAAACACCAGTCAAAAGCACACACACACACACACACACACACACACACAAAATTACCTCATACCGGTGAGAATGGTCTTTAAAAATTTTTTTTTAAAAAAAGGTTGGATGCAGTTGCTCACTCCTGTAATCCCAGCACTTTGGGAGGCCGAGGCAGGCAGATCACCTGAGGTTGGGAATTTGAGACCAACCTGACCAACATGGAGAAACCCTGTCTCTACTAAAAATACAAAATTAGGCAGGTGTGGTGGCCCATGCCAAAATATATTGCTCAGAAGTTATCTGGATTAAAGAATTTCAACACTTGTCATCTTCTTGAGGGCTTTTTCCCTGCAATTACCTCCTTTTACTGGCATCATCATTTTTATCTTCCTACTTGTCCATCAGCATACAAGGGTGTGTTCTTCTCATATATGTATATAATTACATTTAAAAATTAAAACCAAAGAATTACCTTTGATACTTTTCCCCATTTATCATCTTTTTCAAAAGTTATTTATATTCACTGATTTTACTTTATCAATTTTCATAATTCTCTCCTCACCTGCCTCCATTTATGCTCTTCATCCAGCACATGGCTGAAATAGACATTGTTGAGGTCATCAATGATTATTTGGCATGCTTTAATATTTGCTTTTAACTTGAAACATTTCTTTATACTTTCAAGGTTACAAGTATCTTGTTTTCTTTGCTCCTCATTGTACTCTCTTTCCCAATATTTCAACCCAGTGATTGTATCATATATATATAGCTGTTAATTTAGAATGCCCTGTTCCTCTGTTCTGCTGTCAATCCTTTCTTTAGATGACCTCACCCAGTTCTAGGGCTTAAAAAACCTTGTGTATACTGAAGACTCACAAATGCATATCACTAGCTACTCCCTCTTTCACAAGTCTAAGCTATATATATTCACATATCTACTTGCTACTCCAACTTGCGTGTCTAGTACCTCAAACCCTGCAATGTGAGAGCAAAACTATTCCCTTCCTTACACACATGCGTGCATGCATACACACACACACACACACACACACACACAGACACTTCAATTCCATCCAAGATTTAGCTCAGTTGAGTTGCCTATCATCCATTATTTTCTCACCTCTAAATCCAGTAAAACTTACAGAGTTTTCTAAATCTCTCTCTCTCACTCCTCAAATCCAAACTATAACTAAATCCTGACGTTTATAACTCTGAGACACTTTCCAGTTGAACCACTGATCACTAAGTCCATTTCTGTAATTCTAGCCAAAGCCACAAATATAGCTCATTTATTCAACTGCAACCCCCTACTTACAGGCCTGTTTCACTGCCCACCCTCCCCTACACACACTGTATTCTATCATTAACAAAGCAGAAGTAATTTAGTATAAATCAGATCATATCATCTCAACTTAAAATGTCCAGTGTTTTTTTTCACCTTGAAACCTAAACAAAATAGTTCTTTCATTCAGTGAACTGTAAGTTGCTACTTGACTTGCTTTCTGCTTCCATTGTGACCTCCTTCTATCAATTTATATCTCCTTAGTTATCCAGTTTTTCCCTTTGAAACTACATGTTGAGTGAATTCAGTTTAAGAGGAAAGAGTGCACAATCCTATTTTAGCTTCAGAAACAAGGCAAGTTCTAGAATCCAGCTCTCATATTTTGAATAATAAAGTTGTCATTGCAATTTAATCCATGTGCATAATTATGTTTTAAGTAGAGGAAGAAAGAGTAATTTTATTCCCCAAACCTAAAAAAAAAATAAATAGCTAAAACATCCATAGGGCTTTGATTGTGATTACATGGCATATTTACATTAATTTTAAAATAAATAACATTTTTATAATATTGTGCTATCTAATTATGTATTTCTTAATATTAAAGCCACATTTGAGGTGCCCTCATTCTGATTCACAGTTGAATTACAAGATTATCATTCATAAATAAGGAGTGCTTACTATATGACAATAATCATGTTAGTTTTCATTAATTAGCTCATGTTTCTACAATATGTTCCTATACCTTAATTGTTAAATAAACTCCTAGTTGTTTGAGAGTGATCTAATTATAGATTAATAGAATCTTTTATATTTTATCTTTTTACATTTAAGTTTCTCTTGCAAAGTTTGAAATTTATAGATGCTTTAATTTGGCCTATATTTTAAATACTCAGCTTTATTCAATTTACATTTCTTCTAATAAAAGTATGTTTAATCTTATATTTGTCATTTTTGTGTATGTTTTCAACTGCAATGCTTACTTAAGACTTGACTCAGTATTCCCATATTTTTCTTTATGGTTTGCATTTTATATTCTCTTTTAGGAAAACAGGGCACACATTTATAATTCCTTTACTGCAAGTCCTAGTTTTTCTTGGAGAATAAAATGTCTATTATAAATATATTAATGTTATATATGGCTATTGACTATATTTAAATTTTATACTTTTGTAATCATATAAATTTAAAATTTTATATATATAAAAAGCATATATATAAAAGTATGACATATATATGAAAAGTATTATATATATACTTTTTATATATAAAAAGTGTATATATAAATTTAAAATTTTATACTTTTGTAATCATATCATTGTGAAAATTAAACTTATTTTTACCTTATTTTGCCATGTTAACCTAATTTTCCTATTTATGTGCCATTTTGTCTCTTATCCTGATGAATTATGTACCTCCATATATTTTTTTCTTTAATTGAGACAGAGTCTCGCTCTGTCACCCAGGCTGGAGTGCAGTGGCACAACCTTGGCTCACTGCAACATTTGCCTCCCAGATTCAACCTATCCTCTCACCTCAGCCCCCAAGTAGCTGGGACTACAGGCACCCGCCACCACACCCGGCTATTTTTATTTTATTCTTAGTAAAGATGGGATTTCACCATGTTGGTCAGGTTGGTCTCAAACTCCTGACCTCAAGTGTTCCACCTGCCTTGGCCTCCCGAAGTGCTGAGATTACCGATGTGAGCCACAGTGCCCAGCCCTTTCGTACATTCTTTATGGGTGATACAAAACCTTTTAAAAGTTAATACATAGTAATGGCTTATGTGAAATGTGTAGGTAAACACTGATCCCCAAAATAACAAAAAAAAAAAGTCCTCTTCCTTTAGAAAGAAGAAATATATGTGAATTCTTGGTATCCGTTATCAATTTTTTTCTACCTATGTGATGTTTCACATACATTTTTTTTCCATAATAGCCCTATTCTGACTCATTCCATTTCAATAGTAACTGAAGCCAATGCATCTTCTTATCTCCAATTCTGCTTCTTTTAAGTCACTTCAGTCCATTTCTTATAAATGGTTGGAAGTATGCTGGACCTTACTTCACTTCCCAAAAATATGTGCCCTTTAGTTATTTTTTTCCTCCTAAGTTTGAATTCAAACTATGTTGGATGTCTGAATTACGGTTATTTTGTTATAAGCTTACAAACAATTATGATAAAATAAGCTGTTTACAGACATATCAAACTGACCACTTAAATAAAACTAAAAGCTAAGTTAAATTTTTTAAAAAATGAAAAAAGAAATCCTGTCAGGAAAAAAATTAAATGAGTTGTTTCTTCAGAAAAGTTACTATTTTAGCTTAGCAGGGTTATTCAGTTTACTTGATATGCAAAATTTTTATTGTGAATAGAAACATGCCTTATTTTCCTCATATTCATATGCCCCTGTAAATTTATGTTCTGTTTTCTTTATAGCCTTTATTTGTTCTAGGTCTATTATCATGTTGTTTTGTTTTGCTTCATCATTATGAGGAAAAATAACTACTCATCTCTACAGTTAGTTCTTCTTAGTCTTCCAGCATAGAAGGTTATATTCTTTAAAGAGCATTGTTAGAAGCAGAAATTGAATAAAATCATACCAACAGGCTCTCAATGTGCAAAGTCCCCAGATCATGTATATCCAGTAATTCAGAGATGAAAGAAATTACCTCAAAGAAGATATATTTGCAAATAATGACAAATATCCCTTCAAACAAGTTATTTTATTGTTCATTCATAAAAATAAAAACAAGCAATACCCATGAATCGGACAACATCATATCCAAATGATAATATGCTAAAAAAAAATCTCCTGGAATATAGGTATGTAGGGAAAACAGTAGAAGGTGCAGAACATGTGTGAGGTCACTCAACATTTGGAAATCTTAAACCTCCTTTGTATTTAATGCATAGGTCAAAAATGAAGATAATATTGTGGAACTGTTAAACAAGTAGGCACTAGATGGGGATAAAATCCAATCAATAAACAAATATTTCAACTTAACTTTTAACCTTGAATTTGTAAAGGCCAGACCTAGGCACTAGTTTGGACATTTCAGATTTGGGTACATTATAGACATTTAGTAAAAATCTAACTGGATTAATAAGAGTTTAAACTGATCTGGAAAATTACATAAATTTTAGATCCTCTTTAGTTTCCCCAACTCATGATAAAGAATCTAATTTTGAAAATTTTGGAGAAAGGCAGAAGAAACAATCTAAAAAAAAATACAGTAATTTAAAATTCTTTAAGGAATCTTAGGAAAGAATCCTCATTTTTATGGATCTCATTTTCCATCTGAAATAAGTTGTCTGATACTTTCATAAGCCTGTTTACTAACAACATAAGAAAATCTGGCCCCACAAAGAGATGCTATAAGATTATAGATAGAAGTGACTACTTTTGAAGACATCCATAGGATAATTGGAAGATTTAAAAGTACACTTAAAGATTTAAAAATACATTTAGAATTGCTGTATCCTATCACTTTCAACCATAGATCCTATAGGTGACAGCTAAATATTCAAATAAAAGAAAGCAAATAAAAAAAATATGGCTGAGTGACTCTTAGCTAGTAGACTGAATGTTGCCAAGCCTGCCATATCTAATTCTAATAAAATGACCTTGCAAAGAGGGAGTTGAGTATTGTAGAAACAGGGTTATCACTGCTTGTTGTTTTGATATTTGCATTATGATATTATATCAACTAGGAAATCATCATGTCATGCCACAGGAGGGGAAGAGAAACCTGCTGACTCAAGTCTAGAACAGCTGCATGGTTCAACCAGCTAGCTGGAAGTCTAACCCAAGAGTTAGGATAAATTCAAGACAAGACAAAACAAAACAAACAAAACAGAAAGTTTCACTGTGTTTCTATGGTTTTCTTTGTTAGACATGTAAATTAGAGGAATTGTTATAAGAGTATCATCATCCTTAATTTTGATATTTATCCCTGATCCAGGAAAATACCATTTATATACTAAGAAATTCTTCATTATAAAATGAAGGAAAAATTTGGCTGCTTTCTACAGTGGAAAGAGTAAATAATTTATGATTTTATTCTCTACATTTTACATAATAAAAAATTGCTTGAGATTAAAAGATTCAATAATTGATTTGAAGAATGAGAATTGGGAAAGCCATTTAAATAAAGAATATGTACTGGACTACAAATAAATCTAAAAGATGTGCTCAAAAACAACAACAAAAAAAAAATCAACCATGTTATATAGCTAAATGATACCTGCCAGCCATTGTGACTTCTATTTTCACTCAATTTTCTTATTTAAAGTTAGTTTTAAATTTCATAAATATAGTATAAACATAATCTTTGATTATTCTAAAACAATGTTCCTGCAACTCCAAAGTATCTTCTAACATAGTATTTTATTTAAAGCTGGTGTTTTATAAACCTTTGTTGAACAAATAAATAACAGAATAGAGGAAATAAATGAATTGACCTTTTCTTGAATCAATTTTCATCTTTCCATGCCTATGCAAGTTTCTTATGAAGGAAAATGCAAAGTCATCATTTGGGCTGGACATACATTTAAATAAACGCCTTTTTCATTAAAGGAAATAACTTCATCTCATTTCTGTAAAGTATCTCAAAAGCTAACATGCATCACCCCACAAAGAAATGAGGACTGAAAGGCTGAATGGATGGGGGCTATTATTGCCTAAAACAGTTTCACTAAACTAGACTCATCCGTAAATTAGACATAAACAAATGAAAATTAAAACATATATCTTCAAAAAGAAGTACATAAGGCCGGGCATGTTGGCTCACACCTGTAATCCCAGCACTATGGGAGGCTGAGGCAGGTGGAACACCTGAGGTCAGGAGTTCAATCCTGGCCAACATGGTGAAACCCCATCTCTACTAAAACTACAAAAAAATTAGCCGGGCATGGTGGTGGGCGCCCATAATCCCAGCTACTCCGGAGGCTGAGGCAGGAGAATCACTTGAACCTGGGAGGCAAAGGTTTCAGTGAGCCGAGATTGTGCCACTGCCCTCCAGCCTGGGTGACAAGACTGAGATTCCGTCTTAAAATATAAATGAAAATAAACAAAAAAAAAGAAGTACATAAAGAATTGTGAAAGCTTTACTGTAGTAGTCACAGCAAAAAACAACTTGAGTAGCCACCAAAAGAAGTATTATAAAAAAACAGGACTGGTATATCTGTACAATGTGATATGACTTAACAATAAAAATCAATCATCTACAGATACATCTCAAAAATACGCTGGGCAAAAGAAGTGAAGAACTAAAATATTTATAATGTATGACTTTATGTCAACTCTAAAATAGGCAAAACTTATCTATCATGATAAAAATTAGAACACTGGTTTTCCAAAGAGTGAGGCGGGGATGACTGAAAAGAAACACAAGAGAATTATTAGCAATGATGAGAAGTTTTTAAATATTTGATTTCAGTGATCATTATATGGGAATATGCATCTGTCAAAAGGCATTTCCATGTATATTTAACATCCATGTATATCTATGTCACTTTGTGGAAATGGAAATACATATTGAGATCACTTGGGATTCTCCAAACAAAGAATGAATTACTAATATACACAACAATATAGATGGATTTTCAAAAGTATTATGTTAAGTGAAAGAAGCCAGACACAAAAGGCTACAATATTTATTATTCTGTTATATTCTATTATTGTAATTATAATAGTTTTAACATTAGTTTATAAGTAATCTATAGTGATAAAAATCTGAGCACTAGTTTGTCAGCAGAACTTGAGAGAAACAGGGACAAAAGAGAACTTGGTAAGAGGATGAATATATTTCATATCTTGGTTAGAGTGTTGATTTTATGGGTATTTATGGATATTTATATTTGACAAAATGTATCAAGTTGTAAACTAAAATCTGTACATTGCCTTACATGTAAATTTTACCTGAAAAGTTAATAATGGGTATTGCAGAAAAATGTATGAAGGTTGGAAGTGTAAAATTAACTTTCTCTCCTCCTTACCCACTAGAAGATGTGAAAATATCATACCCTTTATTGTGAGGAAAACCTAGAGCTCTCAGGTATTTTGATATCCACTCATTATGCTAGGAAACTTCCAACCATCATTTCTTATTATCAGCCATCAGTTTATTTCTACTTCAACTCTGGAATCATAGAAGCTGTATCCAAATGTCACTCTCATCTTTGCATTACAATAAGCCATATCTACAATGAAATAAAGAAACACAAGGAAAATAACTGACAAGTTTTGGAGCAACAAGACAAATAAAAATTTTACAGAAAAAAGATTTTTAAGAATAATCTCCATATTCAGGCCACAAAATGAACTTTTTAGGCTAATTTAATATAATTTTTAAAAATTTAATAAGACTACATAGGCAATTGAAAAATTATCTTTCACTAATAAAAAACAAACTATAAAGTTTGTGTTGTCAGAACTGTGTCCCTGTAGATTTTTTTTTAAATCGCAATTTCCTTTACTCTCCTGGGATATTAACAAGGACAGCAATCCAAAAGCTCAGCTTAGATTCAGTTATTAAGAGGGTTATCAGCAAACACTACTTTCACTATTTTCTTTCTATTTCAACCCTCCAGAGGGTTGCTACTGACAAAGAAAGCAACAGTAAAAATTTATATAAACTGAAATGTAGATAATATCAAATCTGTCTCTCCATTATACTGCATTGTGGCTCTGGTGAAGTAAAGACTAAAATGTCAACTTAAAATTGACAGACATGGAGAGAGAGATCCAAGATGGCCGATTAACAACAGCTCAGGATTGTAGCTCCCAGTGAAAGCGCAGAGAGAGTGGACGCCGCAATTTCAGACAAATTTTTATTGCCCACAGACCGGGAGATTCCCAGTGGAGGAGACACACGGGTTGCCAGCGTGACTTTTTTGGCCGGCGCGGCTGTTTTGCCAGGGCTCTGGCATGGTGCTTCTCGGTGTGGAGTATACGGGACGGGGTGCCCTTTGAGTCAGGCTCGGCTGGTCCCATCCCCACAAGGAGAACAGCAATTGGAAACGCTGAGGACTAAGAGTTTCACAGCAAGCACAGCCGAACCGGGAAGATCCAGCTCTGTGGGGAAGGGGCGTCTGCCAAAGGAAAACTAAGAAACAGAAAAAACTTCATCATCGGGTGGAGAGAGATCCAAGATGGCCGATTAACAACAGCTCAGGATTGTAGCTCCCAATGAAAGCGCAGGGAGCGTATGGACACCGCAATTTCAGATGAATTTCTGTTGCCCATAAACTGGGAGCCACCCAATGGAGGAGCAACTCAGGTAGCCAGCGTGACTCTTTTGTCTGGCGCAGCTGTTTTGCAGGCGCCCCAGCACGGCGGGCACTTCTCAGTGCAGCATATATGCGACTGGGTGCCCTTTGAGTCGGGCTCGGCTGATCCCATCCCCACAAGGAGAACAGCAATTGGAAGCACTGAGGACTGAGAGTTTCACAGTAAGCACAGCTGAACCCAGGAAGGCCAAGTTCTGTGGGGAAGGGGCATCCGCCAAAGGAAAACTAAGAAACAGAAAAAACTTCATCACCAACAAGCCGGACGTTCACTCAGACCCAATCTGAAAGTTGGCAATTACAAAGACAACAGGTGGATAAATCCACAAAAATGGGAAGAAACCAGTGCAAAAAG
>CAUYLG010012282.1:0-28772 GCA_963573385.1 Cacajao melanocephalus | reverse complement strand
GTTCATTCCTTTTTACCCTTTTTTCTCTAATCTTGCCTTCTTGTTTGATTTCATTGAGTTCATCTTCGACCTCTGATATCCTTTCTTCTGCTTGGTCAATTCGGCTGTTGAAACTTGTGCATGCTTCGTGAAGTTCTCGTGTTATGTTTTTCAGCTCCATCAATTCATTTATATTCCTTTCTAAGTTGTCCATTCTCGTTAGCATTTCATTAAATATTCTTTCAAGGTTCTTAATTTCTTTGCATTGGGTTAGTACATGTTCTTTTAGCTCACAGAAGTTTCTTATTATCCACCTTCTGAAGCCTGATTCTGTCAGTTCATCACACTCATTCTCTGTCAGGCCTTGTTCTCTTGCTGATGAGGAGCTGCGATCCCTTGCAGGAGGAGAGGCATTCTGATACCGGGTGTTCTCAGCCTTTCTGCACTGGTTTCTTCCCATTTTTGTGGATTTATCCACCTGTCATCTTTGTAATTGCCGACTTTCAGATTGGGTCTGAGTGGATGTCCGGCTTGTTGGTGATGAAGTTTTTTCTGTTTCTTAGTTTTCCTTCAGCAGATGCCTTTTCCCCACAGAGCTAGGCCTTCCTGGGTTCAGCTGTGCTTACTATGAAACTCAGTCCTTAGTGCTTCCAATTGCTGTTCTCCTTGTGGGGATGGGACCAGCCGAGCTCTACTCAAAGGGCACCCAGTCCCGTATACTCCGCACTGAGAAGCGCCGTGCCGGGGCGCCGGCAAAACAGCCGTGCTGGCCAAAAGAGTCGTGCTGGCGACCTGTGTGGCTCCTCTGCTGGGTAGCTCCCAGTTTGTGGGCAACAGAAATTCGTCTGAAATTGCGGCGTCCAATCGCTCTATATGCTTTCATTGGGAGCTACAATCCTGAGCTGTTGTTAATCGGCCATCTTGGATCTCTCTCCCCTTTGACTTTAATTCTAATGATCTTTACTTCTACATGAATTCAGTATGACACATAAAGCTACATCTTGAAATAAATTCAAACCTAATACTATACTACATAGAAAAATATTAAATTCTCATCTATTGTGTTATCTTTAACTGCAACACCCTATTGTTTCAACACTATAACACTAATAGACCTATTTTTTGACCTTAGGATAATTTCAGACCCTGAATTACTTCAGTTCCTTTTAATCAACCTGCTTCTTTCTGGATTCACTTTCTTCCCTTTCTAACCTAGATTCCAAAGTTTGTCATTTTGATTACTCTTAATTATTATTACTCTGACTCTTTTGCCCCCTGCTCTTCTATCAAAACCACTTGTAAAATCATAACTTTGGATTGATTCAATGGTTATGCTTCTTTACTCTTTCACTAATAAGAACTATAGAAAAAAATTATGCAATGCAATGTCACTGCCAGCTTCAAAACACCCTGTTGACATCACATCACATCCCCTTTTAGTTATATACATGTTCTGAACTTCTTGGGAAAATTAAGATTCTTTCAAGAAAAATAAATATCTACTTACCAGTTTACTACAAATACATTTATTGTTTTCTTTCTAAGTTAACAATGCCCTATAAAATAGACCCTTTATCTAACGTGTCATTGTTCTCCATTGTTCTCCACTCTTTCCTTTAAGGAAGGAATACCTCCATGACTTCTATGACTTTACTTTCTCCTGGATTCCATCTTATCTCTTGATACTTTCCCACTTTGTTTCCTTTGTGGGCTCATGTTTTTCTGCCCATTCCTTGAATATTCACACTCTCCAAGTCTATCATCTTTGGAAATTACCATCTTAGGAGACTTCCATTCTATCTCTATACTTTCCTCCTTAGTTTCCTTTGTGAGCTCATGTTTTCCTGCCCGTTCTTTAAATATTCACATTCTCCAAGTCTGCTCCATCAGCTCTCTGTTCTTTTTACTATTCACACTCATGAGGTTATTTCAACCACATTTATGATTTCAATTACCACTTACATATTTAGCCCTAAATTCTTCCCTGATCTCAACTCCAACTGGTTTCTGGAAATCTCACGTCTTACAAGAATTTTAAGCTCTACATGTTCTAAAAATGTGCTAGTGATTTTCACACAAAATTGATTCTCAACTGTATTCTCTAAGTGAATGGCATAAAACTTTTCTCATTCATGGAAGCTAGAAACACAGGAGTCATCCTTGACTACTACATCTTAATCTCTATATTCACTCTTTCTCTAGGTCCTGCTGATATATATTATTTTACCTTTGTCACGCGTGTTTCTGCTGATACTAGTCAATTAATCCCAGCTACTGGGGAGGCTGAGAGAGGAGAATAACTTGAACCTGGGAGGCAGGGGTTGTAGTGAGCCTAGAGTGCGGCATTGCCCTCCAGCCTGGGCAACAAAGTGAAACTCCGTCTCAAGAAATAATAATAGTTGAAGGCAGCATTCTTAGTTTTCAGAAACATTTGCAGATAAATAGGTCCTTGTAAAAGCCAGGACTCCAAAAAATAAAGCAAAAACATGATGCTCTATGACTTAAATATATACAGGTTTTTTTTTTTTTTTTTTTTTTGTCTTTCGTCCAATTGGGCCACCATAACAAAATACCATGAACAACAGAAATTTACTTCTCACAGATATGGAAGCTGGGCTGTGCAAGATTAAGGCGCCTGTAGATTCAATGCTTGATGAGGGCTCATTTTCTGATCCATAGACGGTAACTTCTCACTGTGTTCTCACATGGTAGAAGGGATGAAGGGTGTCTTTTGGACCTTTTAAATTTTATTTATTTTACTTTAAGTTCTGGGGTACATGTGCAGATCGTGCAGGTTTGTTACATAGGTATACACGTGCCATGGTGGTGGTTTGCTGCATCCATTGCCCTGTCATCTACATTTGGTATTTCTCCTAATGCTATCCCTTCCCAATCTTCCTACCCACTGCTGTTCCTCCCCTAGCCCCCCACCCATCATGACCCGGTGTGTGATGTTCCCCTCCTTCTGTCCATGTGTTCTCATTGTTCAACACCCACTTATGAGTGAGAACATGTGTTTGGTTTTCCGTTTTTGTGTCAGTTTGCTGAGAATGATGGTTTCCAGTTTCATCCATGTCCCTGCAAAGGACCTCTTTTATAAGGGCACTAATCCCATTCATGAGGGTTCTGCACCCAGAACTTAAGCATCTTCCAAAAGCCCGACTCCTAATAGCATCACCTTGAGGACTATGAAGGATTTCAGCATATGATGTTGGGGAAGAGCAACATAAACATTTAGCTTATGGCAAATTTTAATTAAAAAAAATTTTAAAGCAGATGACTCTGCTCTTTCCTTTTCTACACTGTTGCTAAAATGTTAGCAGCCTTAAAACCATCCTCCTCTTTAATGGTGTAGCTAATTAAATGCTATTATAATACTTCAGAAAAGAGATGAACCTCACAAATGATTTTTATTTCCAATGACAGTGTTTACAATTAGGATGTACTAGAGTGAGAAGAGTATGGTTTTTGAAGTGAAGATAAGACTTATGAAAATTTACTTAGCACATTTTTCCTTATTTATAATAACACATAATACTTATTTTATATATTTTATATGGTTATATGAAGATTAGACAAGATAATGAATGTGGCAATGCATATATGCCAGTTTTTTTCTTATTTCTTTTATTTTTGCTGTTACTACTTGCCTGAGTATTTTCTACATGTCAGTCTTAGGCTGATCACTCTGAGTGCTATTTGAAGAGGTAAGAGCTTCAAAAACATTATTAATTACAGAGGTAACATGTTAAAGCCATATACATTCTTACTAGTGAGGCAACACCCAAGACTGGAAACATGAACATATTTTAAAAATACCATATAAGCAACCTCAAAAAAATTAACAATGACTACTTCATAGGTGAAAAAAAAAAAGAAGTCAGGGTATTGAAACTAACATATATTTCATCAGATGACAGAAACCTAACTCTTGGAATTATAATAGGGAACATTGGTGAGAGGATTGGTAATGACAGCTACACAAGGAAAGAATGACATTAATAAAAGAATAATTGAAGAGATTTGTTGCTTGTCATCCATAAAAAACCATTACTTCTAACATAGTTAAAAATGCAATCAATCACTACAAGCCAGGACATTCCCTTGGGAGAGGTGTGGAAACTACTGTGAGCAATGAGCTAACTGACCTAGAGAAAAGTGAACCATTGCTTGAGCTTTGAAACACAATTCATGGAAGCTTTTTACATCACTATTGGTGGTGAAATTTGCATTCCCTGAAGGCCATGTTGACAGGTGACCACTATAGTAGCTCTTTGTAAAATTTGCAAAGCATCTTAGTGCAATCTCTTTGGTTTTACAACGGAAACTTGAGAATTAAAAAAGAGAAAAATCCGGGGTTACACCTCCATGAATAGCCACATAAGTCAAACCTTTAAAAAAGCATGAAAATAATAATGATTTTCGTAATCATAGAAAATTTAATTTTTATGCAATAGCAATATACCTTTTATATCCTAATGTAACTTAAGATAAAAATTTTTCATGAAGAAAATGATTCTACAAAGTATCAGAATTTTCAGAAAGGCATAAAAAACCATTTTGGTTTAAATAATGCACAGTTTAATAGCAAAATCATAAAGATGTGTTTCATATTTACAGTTTGACAGTTTATTGAAAAAAGATTAAAGATTAAAAGAAATCAGTTTATTAAATTGAATATTTAATATAATAAGAGCTATTTATGACAAACCCACAGCCAATATCATACTGAATGGGCAAAAGCTGGAAGCATTCCCTTTGAAAACCCACACAAGACAAGGATGCCCTCTCTCACCACTCCTATTCAACATAGTATTGGAAGTTCTGGCCAGGGCAATCAGGCAAGAGAAAGAAATGAAGGGTATTCAAATAGGAAGTGAGAAAGTCAAATTGTTTCTGTTTGCAGACAACATCATTCTATATTTAGAAAACCCTATCTCAGCCCAAAAACTCCTTAAGCTGATAAGCTGCTTTGGCAGTGTTGCAGGATACAAAATCAATGTGCAGAAATCACAAGCATTCTTATACACCAACAGTAGACAAGCAGAGAGCCAAATCACGAATGAACTCCCATTTGCAACTGCTACAAAGAAAATAAAATATCTAGGAATATAGCTATCAAGGAACCTGAAGGACCTCTTCAAGGAGAACTACAAACCACTGTTCAAGGGAGTAAGAGAGGACACAAACAAATGGAAAAACATTCCATCCTCGTGGATAGAAAGAATCAATATTGTGAAAATGGCCATACTGCCCAAAGTAATTTATAGATTCAATGCTAGTCCCATCAAGCTACCATTGACATTCTTCACAATTAGAAAAAACTAATTTAAATGTCATATAGAACCCAAAAAGAGCCTGTATAACCAAGAAAATCCTAAGCACAAAGAACAAAGGAGGAGACATCACAATACCTGACTTCAAACTATACTACAAGGCTACAGTAAGTAAAACAGCATGGTACTGGTACCAAAACAAACATATAGACTAATGGAGCAGAACAGAGACCTCAGAAATAACATCACACATCTACAACTACCTGATATTTGACAAACCTGACAAAAACAAGCAATGGGGGAAATGATCCCCTATTAAATAGTGCTAGAAAAACTGGCTAGCCATAGGCAGAAAACTGAAACTGAACTCCTTCTTTACACGTTATACCAAAATTAACTCAAGATGAATTAATGACTTAAAAGTAAAACCCAAAACCATAAAAACCCTAGACAAAAACCTAGGCAATACCATGTAGGACACAGGCAAGGGCAAAGATTTTATGATGAAAGCTCCAAAAGCAATTGCAACAAAAGCCAAGATTGACAAGTGGGGTCTAATTAAACTAAAGAGCTTCTGCACAGTGAAAGAAACTATCATCACAGTGAACAGAGAACCGACAGAATGGGAGAGAATTTTTGCAATCTAGCCAGCCACCTGACAAAGGGCTAATATCCAGAATCTACAAAGAACTTAAATTTACAAGGAAAATACAACACTATCAAAAAGTGGGCAAAAGACATGAACAGACACTTTTTCAAAAAAGGACATTTATGTGGCAAAAAAAAAACAACATTAAAAAAAGCTCAACATCATTGATCATTAGAAAAATGCAAATCAAAACCTGTATGGTTAATTAATAAGTAAGCTGAGCTGTCTAATAATAGACAATGACATTTTCTCACCAAGAATGAGAAGAACAAACATAGTTTTCTTTAAAGTAGCTATCTTGAAATCAACTTCTAATTTATTCTTTTACTTAGTTATATATTGGGGCATGAGAGAAAGAGAGCTCTTTGGAATTTCTCTTACAAGTCCCATATCAATAATGTGATACTTATTAGAATTCATAAGCATTTAGAAAAGCCTCTCATAAATTGGATATACATGCTTCCTGTATCCTTTACCAAATAACAGTTCTTAGAATTTCTTTTTGTACTCCATATTTACTTAAATACAAACTCATATTTATATTTACTGAGTTGAAGCTTAGATCTTAAAATAATTAAATCTGGAAAAAGCCACTTGGGAAGTGGTAAATGGCTTCTAAATTTCAGAGCTAAAAAGGTAATGTAGTCTGGGGATTAAACCTCTTTTCTTATGGGAAGGACCAGGTTTTTTGTGAGCAGTTTTAACCAACCAGATATAAAGCAGGTACTTGGGAAACCCAGAACCAGAGGTAATTCAAATGCAGATGCCCAGAACAAAATGTTAAATTGAGTGTACACTTATTAAGGGCATGCCCTTGAAGAATCCAATTTAGTTTCCCCTAAATGTGGCTTGTGGTTAGACTCCCTCTGAAAATTATTATGTGTCACTGATAGACTGTCTAGTCCCTGTCCCTCTGCATTTCCTTCTTTATGCCATATATTTGTTCACTGGTGATCAGAAGATTGAAAGACGTGTAAATATAGTCTTAAAATACAGAAAAGAGTGTGAAGAGGAACTGGTTGTAACTTTCATGTGATGTTTTCCAACCTTGGGAAGCATACCCTTGCCTATCACGACAGCTTTTTTCTGAATGTCCCCACCCTTGACTATCAGTTGGGCAGGCAGGGGGAAGACCCACTTTGCATGGAGGTGTTAGATTGTAGAGAACAGGCCTCCATGGTCTAGATGGACTTCAGTTGGGAAGTGGTAGACTGATATCTATAATATGATGGCAGGTAAAAGACTAAGGAACACTAGTTGAGGGTCTAAGGAGAATGGGTGATTCTCTCTGATGGGACTAATGGAAAGTAATGATTTTCTTTTCTGCATTATAATGATCTTCCATTTGCCTATGGCTTCTTCTTGGTAGTCTTTGGGAGTCTATGGGAAGGCTAAATACATCCTTGAGAAGAAACAACCAAAGAAAGTTATGGTATCACTTGTGTACATTTCTCAGTCTGCAGTGGTGGGGGAAACTGGAACTAAGGGTGGACACTTAAACTACTGTTGGTTGTGTATAAACGAAGAGTGACTTCCTAAGGCTGGAGAAAATGGGAAGCATCTGGATGATATTCAGATTTGAAGAATGTGTGGCCACTATAGTTATCACCATCATCATCATCAGTGACAATATTGCCTGAAATTTGTGGAGCACACTATATTTTTGAAAGTACTTTGCCCTAGAATCGTCTTTTTATCTAAAACTTTTTGCTGTAGATCTTTTTATCTAAAACTTTTACTGTAGATATAGTTGGGAAAACTCTTTTTCATAAGAAATCTGTCAAACAATAAAATAAGGCACACCAATTTAAGACACTGAGAAATTTCAGAAGCCAAAAAACATATATAATAAGTGTAAAGTTTGTAAGTTTATATTGTGGGAAAGAACTTTTTTTACATTTATCTTTTTATTTTGTCATGTATAAATACACAGATATATATACATGTAATACACAAATGTACATACAAAAATACACAAATACAAAATACATTTATTTTCTCATCTAATCCTCCCAACGACCCTATAAGATAGAAACTATAATCACTTTCATTAAATAGATATGGGAACAGAGGCATAATAGATTAAATAATTTACTTTAAGAGGTAGAGGGGGATTTGAATATAGACCATTGAATTGCAGGGATGTCTTGCTTAGCCTCTGCAAATAGGACAATGATTTGCTCACACTCTCAGGCAGTTTCAGAAATAGTTCCCATGTATTAAGAATTGGTTGAAAAATACTGAGATAATCTGTAAGTTGTATTGCAAGGGGAAACCGTTCCCACTTGTTTTATATGCCTCATATTTACAGTCAGTCGGTATTTATATTTGTAAGTGGGCATACATTTAAATGCAATGTCATACACTTTGAAAGTGCAATATATTTTTGTTACTTGGTTAAAATTCATCACAGAAGTCATTTTTCTCCCAAGAAATGTCTGAGTACATTACCTTAAAAGATGCTATTGGCAAGCTGATAACATGCATATTTGAAATAGAATGTTCAACTGTATTTAATGTGTATTTGTGAGAAATAGCTGTGTATTCGTGGTGTTTACGAAGAGCTAAGCTTGCTTATCATTTGCTTCCCAATAGTGAATTATTCATTCTTTGCAAATCGTCAGTCTCCTAACAGAAGGGGGAAAAAAAGAATATTTTATAATTGAAGGTTTTTAATATGTAAACACTGTCCCATAAATGAAACAGAATTCACCTTTATTAGGTACAGACCTTATGTTGTAAGTGAGATATTTGACTGAAGAGAGAAAAAAAAAATTACAATTTGTTGTACTACTCTGCCCTGATTACATAATGGAAGTCCAAGTCATGATTGAAAAGGTTCTAAATGTTAAGGGACATCCTCTTATTCTTTAGGTATTAACAGTAAATACTGTTATAATCTTCGAATAGCTGAAGTTCTGACTTGAAAGGGGTTTGGAAATGCACCAGAAGTTTATGCAAGTTTGATAATTAAAGAAGCAAATAAGAAAAACTACAGAAAAGGCAAAAAGGAGCAGGAGAAAGAAAAGTTGAGTAGGATGCATTACATGAGCAGACATTAAAATCAAATAAAGTGGAGGTGCCCTGATTTAAATTTATTCAGGAAATCAGAAATAACTGCTAGTTATATTACATAACTGACCACGCAAATGTAGATACTGAAAGCTGCTTATCCATTAAGAATGTAATAAATGATACCTGCAACCCAGGTGCATGGGAGTGAGGAGCCCGGAAACAAATGGCAAAAGGTGAGATAATACGATACTACTACTTATGGTGCTGCTTGATGCTGTAAGGCAGGAGAACTCATAGGTCATGGGAAGTATTAAGTAGCGAGTGTAAGTCCCGTATGAAAGAGTATTTAAATCTTCTTTTTGTTAATACTCAGCAGCCGTTAAATGGAAAAATAGAACAAGAACAAATTAGTTTAACAAGGCAGGATCCTTGGGAAACAGGCTTGGAAGCAGACTGTTGGCAGATGTAGAACCTTTTACAGAAGGTGAAGGTGCCTGATGAATGTTCTGGGTTCTAGTGTCTTAAAAATGTAAAAGCAAGTCTTTCTCATTGTGTGTAACAGCGTCAACTGCAATGTTTATTACAAATGTTGATTGTTCTCAAACTAAACTTACTGAAACAGAATTCCCAGGAGAGGGCCCCTGGAACCTACATTCATTTTTAAAAAATATATTTTTAAGTGGTTTTTATGCCCTTTAAGTAAGAATCATCTTATTAAAGAACTTTTAGGTAGAAAGGATCTTACCAAATAGAATTCTGAGTGTGGTAGTAAATCTGCTGCAAGAGAGGAATGAAAGATTTAGAGAAGAGAAAGGATAGGAAACTCTTTATCCTTGGACCTCTAAAACACATAGGGGATTTTTTCCATCAATAATAACTTAGAACATCTTGAAAAAGATTCATGGCTATCTAACCATAGGAGGTTTCAGGCAAGAAGGCCCGGAACTACAGGTGGGAGAGGTCCTGTCAACACTAGAAGGCATAGAGGTTGGTGACTTCACACCAAGAGGCTGCAAAGATATAACATGACAGATATGCACAGCACTACTTCAGTGACTGCATTCCTCGACTTAACATTTTTTTAATCTGAATGAAATTTGGCAAATCTCTTATATCACTGAGGACTACCCATGTCTGCTGAAACGAGTGGGAATGCCTCATACATTGTGATAAAATCTCTGATACAACTCTAGACATTGAATGTTCTGAAAGAAAAATTCTAGGATTGTCTGGGTATGGGGAGAAGGAAGGTACCAGTGACTATTTCAGTTCTCCTGGTTGGTGATTATAATACTTGTGAAGAATAAAACTATGAAAAGTAAACAGTAGGGAATGTGGATGGTATTGAATGAAATAAAATGAGTTCCTGGTATGGGTTCAGCCTATACTTGGTGAAAACAATGAAAAGTATGTTTGGAAGAACTTCAAAAGACCCCATCTCTTGCTTTTAATCTGAATTTGATGGGTGGAAGTAAAATTCTGGAAAAAACAGCCATACTAGATTACAAATAGATGACAAAAAATGAGAATCAGGAATTGGGTGCAGTGGTGTATGCCTGTAATCCTAGCAACTCAGGAGGCTAAGGCAGGAAGATAGCTTGAACTCAAGAGGTCCAGGCTGCAGTGAGCTATGATTGCACCACTGCATTCCAGCCTGTGAAACAGAGTAAGACCCTGTCTCTTAAAAGAAAGAGAGAGAGAGAGAAAGAAAGAGAAAGAGAAGAGAAAGAATGAAAGAAAGATCAAGAAAAAACATGGCAGGAATTTTTTTTATATAATTTTAGATAGATGTGTAGGTAAATAATATTTCTGGTTTCAGATATCTGTGTATTAAAGGCACCCAGTATAAGTGATTACCAAAGTAAACTGAACTTTTTTATACATGAATGCAAAATGTTATGATAAGCATAGCCAAGAGTTCATTTGAGACTCAACAACAAATATAATACGGTATTAAAAGGAACAATTTGATGAAAGATCTTAAGTCTAATCAAAACAAAGAGGAAATAGTTTTGTTGGAAATGAATACATGACTCCTGATATAGATCACAAAACTGCCATGCAGCATAGCTATAAATAGGGAATTCAAAAAACGTAACGAACCTTGTAAATATTCTTCCTTCAAAGTAAAGCACAGTCTTTAAAACAAAATTTTGATTTTTGGCTGATATATTTACTATTAAGATATTGGGCTGGGCGCAGTGGCTGACTCCTGTAATCCTAGCACTTTGGGAGGATGAGGCAGGTGCATGATGAGGTCAAGAGATTGAGACCATCCTGGCCAACACAGTGAAACCCCGTAGAGACTGGAGTTAATTACCCAAATCAGCCTTCCCAGGAACTCAGAGGCAAGGGTTTTTATGGAAAATTTGGTGAACAGGGGCTAGAGAATGGGTAATGCTTATTGACTGGGGATGAAATCATAGGAGTGTGGAAAACAGTCCCTGTGTGCTGAGTCAGCCTCTTTGAGTCACAAATCAAGGGGCTGAGTAGAGTCAATTGGTCACCAGAATGCAAAAGTCTGAAAAATATCTCAAAAGAACAAGCTTAGGTTCTACAATAGAGATGTTATCTACTGAAGCAATTGGGGAAGTCACAAATCTTGTGACCTCTGGCTACATGACTCTTAAGCAGCAAGGAATTACAGAAAAGCAAGCTAGGGAACAATGGCTGGTTATTGTTTGCTCTGACATTTTAGCAGAATTCAGGCTCCTCCCATAATCCTAATCTCATGGCCTTTCATTAGTTTCACAAAGGGGTTATAGTTCCTGAGCAATCAGGGGGTTAGTATTAAGGAGGGACTATTATCATCCTTGCTTCAAAGTTAAACTATAAACTAAGTTCTTCTCATGGAGAGCTTGGCCTATGCCCAGGAATGAGTGAGGACACTCAGGCTGTGAGGCTAGAAGCAAGATGGAGTAAGCCATGCTAGACTTCTCTCACTGTCATAATCTTTGCAAAGGTAATTTCAGGTATACGAATAAGATTCTAGCCATTATACATGCTATGAATAACTTTGCACAAAAAGACCCAAAGGAAATAATTGTAAAAAGGTATTTCTCTCTTATTTCATATGATAAAAAAAGGTTTTTATATATTTTGCATGTTAACCCCTCATCAGCTGTATGGTTTGCAAGCATATATATTCTCCCATTCCATAGGTCGTCTCTTCAATATATTGATTATTTCATTTGCTACGCAGAAGCTTTTAAATTTGATGAAATCTCATGTATCTATTTTTGCTTTTGTTACCTGTCCTTTTGGGGTCATAATAAAAAATAATAATTGCTTATAATACTGTTGTGGAGATTTCCTCCTGTGTTTTTTTCTAGTAGATTTATAGCTTCAAGTTTTATGTTTAAGTCTTTAATCCATTTTCAGTTGATTTTTGTATGTGGCATGAGATAAGGGTCTAATTTCATTCTGCATCTTCATATCCAGTTTCCCAGCACCATTTATGAAGGTTGTTTTTTCTCCCCATTGTATATTCGTGACACCTTTGTTGAAAATTAACTGGCCATGTGTGAGTTTATTTCTAGATGGTTCTCTCTCTCTTTTTTTTTTTAAAGACATGATCTTGCTGTGTCGTCCAGTCTGGAGTTCAGTGGCATGATCATGGCTCACTGCAGCCTCAAATTTCCAGGTTCAAGTGATCCTCCTACCTCACCCTCCAGACTAGCTAGGACTACAGGTATGTGCCCATACCTAACACTTTTTAAAATCTTTTTTTGTAGAGATAGGGTCTCACTGTGGGGCCCAGATTGGTCTTGAATTTTCAGGCTCAAGCAGTCCTCCTACCTTGGCCTCCCAAAGTACTGAGATTACAAGTATGAGCCACCAAACCTGGCCTTTTTTTTATTTAAGTGTTAGCTAGGAATACATCTTGGTTGCCAAATAATTTCCTTTCTACATTTTTACTATTTATCTCTATATTTGTTGGATTATGATCAGAAAACATAACTTCTGTGTTTTAAATTTGTTAAACTTTTCTTTGTGAATAAATTCATATTTTTATAAATATTCCATATGTATACAATTTTTTTGTTATTCCAGAGATGTATGTATATTAAAATTTTTTTCTTAATTATATTATTTTTGTATTTTAAACTTCTCCATGGTCTTTTTTTTTTTTAGCTTACTAAAATTGTTTAATACTGAATAAAGCGTATTGAAGACTCCAGCTAACTTTTATCTGGTTCTCCTGGAATATCTTGAATATTTGCATTTTCTAGTCATCTTCTATTAGTATGTTTCATACAGGTTTATTACTATTATGTTGCCTTCAAAATGTTGACTTTTTTATAACAAGTATTTTTCTGAGTACTTAAGTTTTTATTTTTATTTTTGAGAAAGGATATGGTTCTGTCACCCAGGCTAGAGTGCAGTGGCATAATCTCAGCTCACTGTAGCCTCAACCTGGCAGGCTCAAGAAATCCTTCCACCTCAGCCTACCTAGTAGCTGGGACTATAGGCATATACCACCATGACCAGCTAATTTTGTTTATCTTTTGTAGAGATAAAGTCTCACAGTGTTGCTCAGGCTGGTCTTAAACTCCTGAACTCAAGTGATTCTCCTGCCTTGGCCTCCCAAAATGTTGAGGATTGCAGTCATGAATCACCATGCCTGGCCTGAATATCTTATTTTTTTTGGAAGTTCTTACGTCATGTATTTCTGGATGGTCCATTATCATGTGTTTCAATTGTGTATATTAATTGTAAGGTTCATTGCTAAACATTATTTTAGGTCTTCTTTATTTTTCTCTATTGCAAAGTCTTGGTTTTGCTTCATTGATGTTAGGTAAAGAATGTACACAAGTATTTCCCTAAGACTTTTTATGTGAGTCACACCCTGTCAGACTTCTACATTCTCAAATATCTACTTATACCCTGACAGATGAATGGCATCTTGATTGTCTACAGGATTGCTGAATGAAATTCCTTTTCCTTAGCAGTGGTTCCAATATTTTCTAGATTTTAGTGTAACATAAGTGATACAGTAAATGTCAATATGGTATTTATTTCTTCGAATTTAACTTCTCTCTTTCTAAATACTTGTAGGTTTTTCTCTTGACTAACTTCACAGATTTCACCATACTATCTTGATTATGTTTATTTTATCATGGATCAGGACTGAAAAGCCTATAAACTCAGTCTGTTTTGAGTGCAGTCATTTTATCCTTCTTTTGTTTATTTACTGCCTATTTGCCATTACTTTATTTTTTTTTTCTAGCACCACAGTAGCCACATTTCAGGATTCTTGGACTTATCCTTCAAGTCTTTTTAATTTTCTTAGATGATTCCATCGATTCACATTTTTAGATATTCCTTTCATTCTGTTTTCCTTTTGGCTCTATACTTAGCTCAATGGTGGACATATTTAATGTACTAAATTGTGTAAGGGAGAAGTCATGTTTCTTTTTGTGCAATAGAAACCCCTCAGTACTATAATTTGCTCATGTTGCTGTCTTTCTCCTTGTGGTAGTAGAATTATAAGATGGTCCCTGTGACAGTTGATTTTGGATATCAACTTGACTGGATTAAGGGATACTCATATAGCTGATTGTCAGTGGTTTCTCAGACATGGAGTTGATCCCTCTTCTGATAAGACAGAAACCCAGTTGGTTTGGCATTTGATTAGAATAATTTAGCTGCCCTAGGTGTATGTGTGAGGGTATTTATGAAAAAGGCTGGCATTTGAGTTGGCGGACTGAGTGGGGAAGATTCTCCCTCAATGTGAATGAGCGCCATCCAGTCAGCTGGGGGCCCAGAAGGAACAAAAAAGCAGAGTAAGAGTGAATTGGGGTTCTGTCTTCTTGATCCAGGCCACCCCTCTTCTCTTGCCCTTAGATGTCAAAACTCCAGGTTCTCTGGCCATTGTATCCCAGGGGTCCCACCAGTGGCCTCCCAGCCTGTTGGAATTTTGACCTCAGACTGAGGGTCGCACCATCAGCTTCCTTGGTTTTAAGGCCTTTGGCCTTGGACTGAGCTACATTACCAGATCCCCTGGTTCTCCAGCTTGCAGAGGGCCTATGGTGGGACTCCTCAGCCTCCATAATCATGTGAGCCAAGTCCCTTTCTCATTTCTCTCTCTCTCTCTCTCTATACACACACACACACACACACACACACACATACATATGTATAGCATGCGTATGTGTGTATATATAGATATATGTAATGTATGTGTATATGTGTGTGTGTGTGTTGATTTTCTACCCTTGTTGTATATACGCAAGACAATCCCCTTACCTTTGTACAGCCTATGAATACAATGGCGTAGTTACTCCCTTGATCAGATTATGGTCTATGAGAAGTGTGATGAGAAAGTGACTTCCAAGATTATGTTACGTTATTCTTCTTCTGGCCTTGTAGAAGTAAACTGCCAGGTTATGAGAGGGCTATGCGGCTAGGATTTGAGGTTATCACATAGAAGCTGAGAGTGACTCCCAGCCAACAACCAGTAAGAAAACAAGTGAAACAAATGCAAGGAACTAAATTCTGGCAACCACCTGAACAAGCTGAGTAGAGGACCCTTAACTTCAAATGAGATTACATCCTTGGCTGACACTCTGAAATCAGTCTGGTGAGACGTTCACCAGCTACTCAGGGAAAGAGTAACTCTCAAAAAGATAGCTTACAGCTTATATAGCATCTTCTTCAGAGATCAATAAAGTTTAGAGGTGTGACTAGACAAAGGAAAAGAACCTTGAGTCTCCAGGGCAGCAAATTGTGAGAAGGCAAATACATGGGACACTAATGGTGGATAAAGGCTAGTAAGTAAAGTTTGCTGTGTAGATTTTGCCAGTGCTGTCTCTCGGCTGGTAAGGGTCTAAAGTCTGATGATTACATTTGCCCTTCCTGTCAGAGATGGGAGGAGAAATATATTTGTAAATTGATACCCTGTTTTTAGGCAAATAGAGGAGAGAGAGCTTTCTTGTATCTGATTCTTCTCAATGGTGTCCAGGTCAAAGGAATCCTTATGCCAAAGTGGCACATTTTGGGCAACATATTGTTACTTCATTCTAAGATGGGAGTCTTAACTTTTTGGAGAAGATACGGCTGTTAGTTTTTTAAAAAGCAGCAATATATTTATGTTTACATTTGTATACAATAGTTAAAGAGCATGAATTTTTGGCTCAGATTGCCCAAATTTCTCCACCTACAAAGTATGTGACCTTGGTAAATTACATAATCATTTAGTGCCTTGGCTTACGTATTGATGCAATGAAGACAACAGGATCTACTTTACAGTTTATCATGAGGATTAAATGAGTTAACATATGTAAAGTACTTAGAACAAGAACTAGCACATGTACAAGTTCAGTAAATATTGTCATTATTTGAAAACATACACTAAGATAGTATAGAAAACATGTATTCGGTCACTGGTTAATTATATCTTATTTGTTATATACAAAAACATTTTTCTTAATGATAGAATATTAAGTTTTATGGGAGATTATTTTATTGACTATACTGTGATTATCACTATTATTTATTCATAATGTGACTGATAAAGAAGAAGTATTTGTAATAATAGAAGTGCCAGTTTTTCCATTTCCTTGGAGTTTTCTTGTGCTTTCATTATCAGTGTTACTTCAATCCTTGGTATGTTTGCAAGTTGTCCTTTTGGGTTGTTAAAAGGTTATTACAGGTAATTCTACTTTACTGAGCACTTATATTCAAAGCACATACTAGATGCTTCAATTGCTACATCCTTTAGTTCTCTTGGTAGTTTTGATAGTTGTTTGGGGAAGGGTGTAAAGCAAGTTTACTATGCACTGATTACTACTTCAGCCCGCTGCGTCTTGGACTGCAACTTCCGCTATGCACTGATTACTACTTCAGCCCGCTGCGTCTTGGACTGCAGCTTCCGCTATGCACTGATTACTACTTCAGCCCGCTGCGTCTTGGACTGCAGCTTCCGCTATGCACTGATTACTACTTCAGCCCGCTGCGTCTTGGACTGCAACTTCCACTACTTACCTGAATCTAGTGAGGCAGAACACTGGCCCACACAACAAATTACATGAAGTTGGTTAATTACTTAGAGATAGGCAGAAAGAGACGGCAGAAACCTAGGAGTCAGGGCACGTTGGCTCCCCAAAGCTCAAAAGAGTTCCCCAGGATTAAATGGAATTTTACCTGTGTGTGTCCTACTTGCACGGCAGCTGAGGAACCCGGTAAAGCAGCCCACTCTGGGTTTGATATCCAAGAGGCACCATGGCTTGCTGGACTTAAAGCATTGAAGGGCATCAGGTTTCTAAGAGCAACTGGAACAGAGCCCAGGATGTTCTGGCCAGTTCCTCCTTCTATCAAGATGTAGCATTCCCTGCACATTTTATAGTTATTCTTGAGAACTACAAGCAAGAAGAAGTAAGAATAGGTTGCTCCAAGGTCACCTGAAGAACAGTTCTGCGTAGCTATGTTTACCCATTGTAAATATAAGAAAACTGAAGCTCAAAGACGTAGGAACTGTGCTGAAACTCATAGATTTAGACAGTAGTTAGATCCAAAGCCACACATTTCTGGCCACAGATTCTTTCCTCTTTAGCATGACATCAGAAGATTTCCATAGTTTTCACAGCAAATGAAAATGGCTAGAACTGTGTGATAATTATGTTTCTACCCCTACTGCCTGGCACAGTGGTTGTCTCATAATAAATATTTGTGAAATAAAAACAGAAGGTAAAAAAGAGAAATGCAAGTGATTAAACTTTGAGACAGTGCTAGGTGGCAAGTTACCAGCACTAATCATCATGCTTGAGAGACCATGAAGATTAGGAATTTGGAAAATCAGAGGATAGTAAGATTAATAACAATCAGCTTCTAACTGCCTAAGGTTGCTAACTATTCATTTAAATTTCAGACCATTTTTTCCTTCATGATGATTTGGCTTCTTGGTCCTTCCCCAGACCTTCTCAAATCATTTATATAAATAGTACACAGAGATTTTACAGTATCTTTTTCATTTCTAAAAGGCATTGTGTTTCAAAGAACTGTCATCATTAGAAAAAAATACCTGTTAGGTCATTTAGTCAACCTTAAAGAGTAGCTAATACAAGGAATTCACACAGAAATTCACATTTTTACTTTTGATTGGGGGTTGGGGGGACACCCAGAGGTCTAGGGATTCTTTATTTACTCAAGAAACATTTATTAATAAACAACTACTATGTATGTTCCAGGCATATTACTAGGTAGAAAGGTTTCAGCAGAGCCGCTGCTCCAGGAAGCACACAATCTTAGGGAACACAGCTACTGAATAAGCGATTGAATGTGTTATGGAAGTGCACACTTGCCAGGAGGGTCAAAAAAATTACTGTGAAGATTGGATAAAAGAGCATTCCAGGTAAAAAATAAAAACATGTGCAATGGTGAAAAAATAAAATTATCCAGAAGCTCAAAGAAGACAAAATTTAAAAATCTGGGGGGAGAGTGTCAAGACGTAATGCCGGAGCAAGGGAAATGGGAAAGTATTGAAGAGTTGAAGTTGGGGAATGATGTAATCAGATTTACCTTGAAAATGGAGAATGGATCATAGAGGAAACAGAATGGAGGGGAAAGTCGACTAGAATACTTGCCACACACTAGGCAAAAGATAAGATTAACCTGAATTAGCATGAGGAAGGGGAGACGGACATAGATGGATGGCTTTAGGAGATGCTCAGGAAACAAAGATTACGGTTGGGATCTTGTAAACCAGGAGAAGGAGGAGTCAGAGATGATCTTGCAGTTCTAGTTAAAGAATGCCAGAAAAAGGGCAAGTTTAAGGGGAAAACATGATGAGATCAATTTTGAATATATGACTTAAACTGCCTCTGAAATATTCAAATAGAAAGGTAACATGGACTGCTTGGAATATGGAAATATGGGTGTAAAGCTTAATTTGGGATTTAGCAGCATATTTATATAATTGAAGGCATGGGGATAAACTGGAGGGAGTATGAATTGAGAAGAGAGAAGAAAGTAGGGTAAGAACTCTGATTAGGTAGAGGAAGATGTACCAGGAAAGAGAAAGAACATTAAAAACAGAGAGTATTCTAAGAAGAAACAATATGGTTAGTAGTATCAATATTTCTAACAGTCAAAAAAAAAAGATAATTTAAAAGTTTCTATTGAATTTAGTAACATTAAGTCACTCATAGTTTTAGTAGAAATTTCATGGAATTGGGGGTGGCTAATGCCAGATTACAGTGGGCTCACACATGAGTTGAACATGAGGAAATGAAGGGAATTAAAGTAGAAACTTAACTAAGAAGAAGAGGTGGGGGACGGTGATCACTAGATAGAAAGGGGGGACCAGTGGAGGCTTTAAATTATGTTTTATTTTTTACAAATTGCAAGGGGTTGAAGCATATGTAACTGCTGATAAGGAGAAATAAGCAGAGAGGAAAAGATTGTTCCCTGAGTCTTCAAGATCACACAGCCATTTACTGATACAGCTGGGATTAGCAGTTCTAATATAGGGATTCTGGTTATTTTACCTTATGTCCTAGGATTAAATTATGAACTTGGCTTAAACAGAGGAAAGACATCAATCTAGAGCATCTGATAGTCTTTCTATATATGCTATGGAAGAGGAAGACAACTACCATTGTAGCTGCCAGGTCAATATTGCAGTTGGTAAAGTTATTATAAAGTTACATGGGTATTTTTGTGTTTCAGTTTGTTTTAAAGGATAAAACCACAAGCATATTGGGTTAGTGCTTTGGGAGGAGAGAAGAACAAAGCTGGTGTCATGAATAGAGCACCTGCTTTAGTCTGATCGAGATCTTGACAGAAGATCTAACTTCGAACTATGTTTGTTTTATTGTTATTTTTGATGTTGTCATCAACTTTTTATATGTAGAGTTTTAGGATTTGAAATACCAGAGGCATGCTAGGCCTACTTCTAATCTTCTCTTTTCTACCTACGGATATTGTAAAGAGGGACAATTGCTCATCTTGATGGGCAGAGGTCCAGAATATTCTCTGAATCACATTTTCTCTGTGAATGAAGGTTTCTGTGTTGGACATATTACCAATCTCTTCTCTACAACCTTTTCTCCAAAACAACTCAATGATAAGTCAGAGGACTATACTAAACAGCTCTTATCAATGTCATCTACATACTTGGTCATGGATGGTCAGGCCCAGGCAGCAGTTGTCAGTAAAAAATAAGTGAATTCCATTTGGCCATGACTCTTTTTGTAATCATTCTATAAGATCCCATGGATAGGAACAAAAAGAGGCATAGATGATTTAGAGGGAAGAATGTGTACTTTCTCCAGTCTCTGGCAGTAATGTTGGTGGTCCCTCAACTGATTCTACTGGTAGAAATGATGAACTCTTTTAATATGTTTATCCAAAATGTCACCTTTAATAGGTCACCATGAATTGGAGATTACTTCCAAACATGGCTGTAATTTTCTACCCTTATCTATATCTATGCCCTTTTGCTATGTGATCTTACAAAGCCTCCCATCATGAGGTGGAGTGTTTTTTCCCATGCTTCAATTAGGCTTACCCAATAGAATTCAGTGCTGGTGATGGTATGGCAGTTTCATGTCCAGGCCTCATGAGGCCTTAAGTGCTTTTGCTTGATTTCTTATGCCCACGCTAGGCTGCTGGAGGATAAGAGGCCAATTGCCAGAGCCATGTAAGCTTAGTTGCCCAGACTGAGGTCCCAGACATGGAGAGCGCCCAGCCCAGATTACTGATACTATTTGTATTTGTGTCCCTGCCCATATCTCATCTAGAATTGTGGTCCCTACTGTTGGAGGAGGGGCGTGGTGGGAGGTGAATGGATCATGGGAGCAGATTTCCCCTTGCTGTTCTCATGACAGTGAGTGAGTTATCATTAGACCTGGCTGTTTAAAAGTGTGTGGCCACCTTCCCCTCCTCTCCCTCTTCCTTCTGTTCCAGCCATGTGGGATGTGCCTGCTTCCCCTTTGCCTTCCGCCATGGTCTTAATTTTCCTGAGGCCTCTCCGGCCATGCTTCCTCTAGAGTCTGCAAAACTGTGAGCCAGTTAAATCTATTTCCTTTATAAATTACCCAGTCTCAGGTAGTTCTTTATACAATGCAAAAACAGACTAATACAATCAGCAAAGCTATCAGCCTAACAGCTGACCACATGTATAATGGTGCTCTGCCATGACCAGATGAAAAGCTCAACTGAGCCCAGCCAAAATTGCCAACACTTAGGAGCTAAATCATTTTTCTTAAGTGACTACATATTGGTGTGATTTGTTATCCAGTCATAGCTAGCTGATATACCATTCTGTTCTATTCTGTATGTCAGTAATGTCTATCATCACCCAAAAGATGTCATCGCTGGGGACAATGAGTAGTTATTAAATGACTGTACTCTTACCAGGCTGAGCAATGGACACTACAACACAGCTTACTCACAGACATGTTTAAGAACTCAAATTTAGCTGACATCTCAAAGATTCTGATTTAGATATGCAACTGTACTCATTTTGAAATCATATTATTTATATTGCCAGTTGTTTGTATACAACATGTTTCTCGGCACAATACAGATTTCCTCTGTTATCAACCACAGGGTGTGACCTACAGGAAATAGCACATTTTTTTCTTATTTTACACTGTAATTAGTATGTTTAAATCACAGAGTGAATCCAGAATATCAATCTGTTTAGCGTGTCTCCATTTAATTCACTAACAACATAAAATATATGTGCATTTGGCAGTTGAAATGAAAAATAATGAGGCACTTAGAGAAATTAGATTACTACATTATAATATAATAAGACTTTAATGATACAAGTAGCATATACCCCTCCTACATCTAGGAATGTGAGAAGCTATACGATTATCAACAGTGTGGGTTTTTTCCTTTTGGTTGTCAGAAAGTATTCATGTGATTTACAGTCAGATATAATAACGTTGTTCTATTGGAATAAAATCTATTATGACACACGTAATTTTTATTAATTCTATTCTATTGGATAATTGGAGACCTCCTCTGTTTTTTAAAATGACAGACTAGAGACTAAAGCTCATTTTACACTTTTTAATTTCATGCTTGTCTTCGGCTAGATCTTTTCCATAAATTTCAATTCAACAAAACATAAATGCAGCACCAAGTTAAAGCTTAATGAATTGGTTAGAATTAACCCAAAAGTCAAAGAAACTGGTTTTGTCATTGTTGTTTAAATCATTCTTCTCAATTGATTTGAAGTTTAGTGGAAGAGAGCCATGCCTGAATCACTCATATCACTAATAACATTGAGTATGTATGGCTTTGCTGCCAAGATGTCAGAGCAAATAGAAATAGCTTATGAGTAGTGGGAAAGGTTATAATCACATTTGCTGAGAGTTTCAGGATTTCTTGGCATGCAGTCTCCAGCAGATACCTGGCAGAGTGGTCAAATGCCACACAGGAGTGGTTTTTGATTATGGAATATAACACTGTCATCTTTTTCTCCAGAATGACAGTGACACATACTTATTTCAGTAAAATGACTTTGCCATGTTGTATGATATATTCATTGGAAAAGTTCAAGCCCAGCAAACAGAGAAAAAGAACAAGGTAGCATATCAACATGGGAGAGATTTGCATGGCATTTCATGATGTATCAAGATAAGATTAACAGCACTGTATTTTTCTCCATTAAAAACAAATTCCAGCTGGGTGTGGTGATGTAGCCTGTAATCCCAGAATTTTGGGAGGCTGAGGTGGGAGGATCACTTGAGCCCACAGGTTCAAGACAGCCTGGGCAACATAGTGAGACCCTGTTTCTACAAAAAGTTTAAAAAATTAGCTAGGCATGATGGCACATGCCTGTAGCTCCAGCTACCTGGGAGACTGAGATGGGGAAATCACTTAAGTTTGGGAGGTAGAGGCTGCAGTGATTTGTGATTCTGCCAATGCACTCCAACCTGGATGACAGAGTGAGACTCTGTGTCAAAAAATAAAAGAAAAAAAATTCAGTATACTGAAATTTTACCAAGAATACCATCTTGGCACAGCTGAATAGAATTATCTACCTAAACACATACTCAGCGAAAACCAATAGTTAGCTTTGCTAAGGTCAGATTATTTCATGTTCTTTTGGGGAGATTTTTTTTATTTAGTTGCATATTTAGATTGACAGTTTAGTGCCATTTTTCCTGAGCTCTTTTAAAATAATTTTAAAGTTTAAAACCACAAACTAATAGAAAGTCAACTACCAAACAAAACTGGCAAACTGACAATAATGTCATCCTATGAAATCAATAGAACCATCTTTCCTCCTGCTATGGTCTGAATGTATGTGTCCCTCCAAAATAATATACTAGAATGCTAGCCCCAAAGGTGATGGTTAGGAGGTGGGACCTCTGGGAGACGATTTCTCATGACTAGGTTAGTGCCCTTATGCAATAGACACAAGGAAGCTCATTAACCAAGAGGAAAATACAATAAAAAGGTAATATCTATGAGAAAGTGAGCCCTTGCCAGACACCAACTCCATTGGTTGCTTGATCTTGAACTTCCCAGTCTCTGGAACCGTGAGAAATTAATCCCTATTGTTTATAAGATACCCATATTAAGGAAGTTTGTTATAAGAGTCCAAACCAACTAAGACACCTTCCTTACTTAACAACATGTCTTATAAGGTCTAATACAAATAGAAGACATAGGAAGCTCTTCCTTGAATGAAAATGATCTGACTTACACAATTTAGTGTTAGAGGGAAAGCAATGAGTTTCCTATCTTCTTATTTGATGTGCAGGAGGTAGAACACAAAGATGGAGGTAAAGATTCAGAATGGGTTAGGCATTGGAAAGGAGTTTGGTCCTAAAAACTTGTATGTACAGGTGGGTATCTGAGACTAACTGTGCTATCCAGTGGCAAAATACACAGAGGAAACAAATAAGATCCTGGACTTGAGTCAGACCAGAAGTCTCAGGCTCCCAAACTACAGTTACCAAAGAGTGATGCAAGGCAATGAGTAAATCAGGTAGGCAGGTGGGACACACGTGAAGAAATTGTGAGTCAGAAGCTCCTGAAGGAAGCCGTCAGATATTAATAAAAATATAAGTTATTATATACTGAGCAGCATGATTCAGACGCATTGAACAAGTTGGACTATAGCAGCCACTTTCTTCTTCAACCAGGAGGAAGTTGATAATATATTTCCCACTAAATATGTTAGTGAGCCAAGCTCAAGTTCAAATATACAAAGCCCCAGGGTTGAATGGCAGTAAATTATTCCAAGAATATATAAATATAACTCATAGGCAATACCTTTTATTCTTCATGCTACTCTCTTTCACAGCATCGCAATTTGATCTTACAATCACTCTGCGTGGTGTGCAGTCCAATTGAGCCCAATGTATTGATGTAGAATCAGACTGTTGGTGACTTGTTCACAGTGCCCCAAGTAGGAAGGGGCAGAATTGAACTAGAATTTAAGGCTTGTAACAGTTGGCTGAGCCTTTTCCCCTCTATTCCGGGCCTCAGCACACTCTATCTGTAAAGGGCCATTATTATGGGATGATTGTCCCTCAACCCCTGCTAATTCATATGTTGAATTCCTAACCCCTAGGACTTCAGGATGTGACCCTATTTAGAGATAGCGTCTTTATAGAAGTAAGTTAAAAATGAGGTCATTAGAATGGGCCCTCATTTGATATAACTGGTGTTCTCCTAAGAACAGAAAAATATGGACTCAGGAAGAGATGGAAGACTACGTGAAGATACAGGGAGAAGATGGCCATCTACAAGCCAAGGAGAGAGGCCTGGAACACATCCTTCTCCTACAGCTCTCAGAAGGAATCAATCTGGCTACACCTTGATCTCAGAGTTCTAGGCTCCAGAACTGTGAGACAATAAATTTCTGTTGTTTAAGGCACCCAATCTGTGGTGCTTTGTTGCAGTAGACCTAGCAGACGAATAAGGCCAGAAAGTAAACATATGTGGCTTTATGGACCATACGGTCTTTGTCAAATTACTCAGCTTTGCTGTTACAGCACAAAAGTGGCCATAAACAATATGCAAATGGCAGGGTAGAGATATGAAATGTTTCAATAAAACTTTATTTACAAAAACAACCAGTGTAGGCTGCAGTTTGTCACTGCTGTTCTACACTTTGTTGCTCTGAAAATGGGTGCTTAGGAGGTTATGAATGGCCAAGTGTAGGCCCAGAGGCACATGGCAATGAATGAACTTGGCTGGAACTCCACAAAACTGAAAATAACAATGGCGACAATTATCTGAAGATTGTTCTCAAATTCCCCTTGGGAATTACTTTTTAACCTGGTTTGTAGTGACTGCCAAACTTTATATGCAATCACATTATTGTGAGTTAAAGATGGCTACCTTATTTTATTTTTTTGGCTACTCTTCCCCCACAACAGGTGGAATCTATTTACTTTCCCTTGAATTAGGGATGGCCTCGTGATTTTTTTTTTTTTTGACCCCTGGGAATTCCACAGAAGTAAAGCTAGACCAGCACCAGGCCTAAGCCTTAAGAGACCTGGAACTTCTGCATTCACTCTCTTGGAGCTCTTATAAAGAGATCCAGCTACCCTTCTGGAAATACGACAGAGAGACAGGGAGAGAGCTGTCCAGCAGGTCGTTACATATTGCAGCCATCCCAGCTGAGGCATCAGATTGTTCTTGCAGTCTCAGCTGAGCTTCCACTGAATATAGCGTCTTTTTTTTTTTCTGCTTCCACCCTACCAGGAAAATGCAAACTCTTGAGTGCCCCAGCTGATGCCACATGGAAACAATCCATTCCTACCAAGTGTGTCCAACTTGCAGAACCATGAGCAAATTCATAATTGTTGTTTTAAGGCATTAAATTTGCATAGTTTGTTATACAGTGACAGGTATCTGACACAGCACACTGCCCTCCAGTTGCCCAGGATATCTACTCTTCGCCCATCATAAGCTTCCCTCATCAACTAGCATTTAGTGTTTCTAATGCCTTGCGTCCAAGTGTTACTGGATTTTCCATCATGACTCACCTGCCTTGAGGAAATTTCAGACATTGTAGTAAGTGGCTGGGTGGGAACAAAGGGGACTGTGGGGTAAAGACCTGTAATATTAGGCCTTAAGTCTTTGACCTAAGTACCCTACTGAGGTTACAAGACATTTTGGGTGGAAATGTGGTCAGGAGAAATATTCTTAATCTAAAGCACAATATTAAATTAACCTTACCATTATCTTACTTTTAGGAGCTGCAAAGACACAGCTTGAGCATGAAGTTATCCAGTCCATTCTCACTCCAGTTGAGTCTTTGGCTCTTTGGCCTTCTGAAGAAGGCATCCTCATATGTCATTTTATGCAGCCTTTCCCATTTTATCAGTCTAAACTGTGTTCTAAAGTAAGATTTATAGTTGAACATCACCCATGCTTCTTAAGATGCAGAGTTAGATTATGTGCCTCTTATTTAAGGGAGAAAATGTCCGGCCTTTTCTCAAATAAGAGAAACTACAGACTTGAATAATTGACTTGATTCAATGACTGAATCATTTTCTAGAATGACTTGAATTATTTTTCAGAACTAATGTTTTAGTATGACTACACTAGAGACTATAATCGGAATGATCACTTGGGTAAGACCATTCATTCCTTACCATTGACAGATGACACCTACTAATGAACAGCTATCCCTTGTCATCTCCTCCCCACGAACCACTGACAGAAAATCCCCTAGAAACACATGGTTTCCTTTGTTCTTGCCATAAAACTATCTATCTATCTATCTACTTACCTACCTACCTATTTATCTATGTATTACATATGCATATGTATGCCTTCAAAATCACTTTTTTACTAAATTATATGTACATAAGTTACTTCTAATTTATATAAGGTATGTATGTAAAAGAAATATGTATACATGTATATAATATATATATTGCAGATAAGAAGTAATTTTGGAGAAAAGAAAGATAGAAATAAGAGTAAGAAAGTAGGATGAGCTTCTGGGACCCTAACGTTAGCATACTCTGAGGAGCTTACTCTCTGGACGATTCATCCTTTGCACAAAGTATCTTTCTTCCAAATTCCTGACTCTTTTTCACTTGTGCTCTTAACAGGACCTAAAATTTTACCAAGTAGAGATTCATTAGGGTTAGTTATTATCTACTTGCTAAAATGTATAGAATTATCAAAGTGTTAATGGGCGTTGAGTTCTTCACACATTTGTGTAAATTGACACAACAAAATAATTCTTAGAATTTGGCTTGCAATTTAGTTGACATCATGCATTTCTATGGTTTATACTTTCAATTTTATTCCTCATTATCATGTGATTTAGGGAAAGGACTATTACAATTTCTTACCAGAGGATTATGAGACACAGTGTTTAATTGCCTTTTTTCTAACTTCAACCCAAGAGCCATCCACAAACAGATCCTGAAATGTGGTTTTAGGAAAACGAAGTAAATGGTTTCTGGGAGTGAGTCTGTTGGAATACAGAAGGGGAAATGAAGGACACCAAGGCCCTGGGCTCGTGGTTGTCAGTGGAGAGGGGTGCCGTGCACTAAGAGAACAGTATCAAAAGTGAATTGAACGAACAATTTCAAAACTCTTTTGAATAACTTCTGTCATTAGCAATGAGGAAGAAAAGCTCTGTTTTGTCATTCTTCTCCTGTCCTCACTGAACACCCGGGTCTGGTCCCAGAACATAGGTCTGCAGCCACATTTTAACTATATTAATAGCTGGGCAAATTTTTTTGTGATATTTTAGCAACACGGTCACTATGTATACAGTTGTATTTTTTTTTAAGCAATTAGTTGAAACAGCTGCTTTTTAGATTTTCGGAATAGAGTCAAGTTTTAAACTCAGAATTCCCTGACTGTGTTTCAGGGTTGTTTTCTTGATGTTATGTCTCTAAAGAGAGTTGACCACATCTTAAAAATGGACTCGCTTTAGAGGGAGCATCTTGGGTCCATCAGTTCAATAAACTGGGGATGGACTGAGGCAATTACATCATAAACTCTTATTTTAAAAAAGAACTAAAAAGCAACTTTTTTGACAGGTGACTTTGCAATTCATAGATTTCCTAATGCTGATCTTTAAATCTAAAACAAACTCATTGCACATGCTCATAAGCATCTATAAATATAAATACTAGAGCATATTTCCAATAAACTGAGGGAAGATAGTTATAAGCATACCTTGGAGATGCTATGGATTCAGTTTCTGATCACCATGATAAAACAAGTCATATAAATTCTTGGTTTCCTAGCACACATAAAACTTATGTTTATACTGTAGTCTTAAGCATGCAAGAGCATTATGTCTGTAAAAACAATGTATATACTTGAGTTAAAAACTACTTTAAAATGCTAATGATTATCTAAGCCTTCAGCGAGTCCTAGTTTGTTTGCTAGTGGAAGGTCTTGCCTCTATGCTGATGGATGCTGACTGATCATGGTCATGGTTGCTGAAGGTTAGGATGGCTGTGGCAATTTCTCAAAATAAGGCAATGAAGTTTGCCACATCGATTGATCTTCATTTTATGAAAAATTTCTTGGTAGCATGTGGTGCTGTTTGAGAGCATTTTACCCACAGTAGAACTTCTGTCAAAATTGGAATCCATCCTCTTAAATCCTGCCACTGCTTTTTCAACTGAATATTTTAGATCAGTTGTCATTGCAATAATGTTCACAGCATCTTCGCCAGGAGTAGATTTCAACTCCAGAAACCACTATCTTTGCTCATTCATTAGAAGCAACTCCTTATCCCTTCAAATTTTATAACAGTATTGTACAATTCAGTCACATCTTCAGGTTCTGCTTCTAATTCTAGTTCTCTTGTTATTTCAACAACATCTGAAATTACTTCCTCCACTGAAGTCTTGAGCCCCTTCGATTTATCTGTGAGAGTTGGAATTAATTTCTTC